>CM026401.1:62448620-62502229 GCA_014843695.1 Archivesica marissinica
TGTTCCCTACTCCTATATGTGATTCCAATGTTCCCTACTCCTATATGTGATTCCAATGTTCCCTACTCCTATATGTGATTCCAATGTTCCCTACTACTATATGTGATTCCAATGTTCCCTACTCGTGATACTAATGTTCCCTACACCTATATGTGATTCCAATGTTCCCTTACTCCTATATGTGATTACAATGTTCCCTACTCCTATATGTGATTCCAATGTTCCCTACTCCTATAGGTGATTCCAATGTTCCTCTCCTATATGTGATTCCAAAGATCCCTACGTCACTATGTGATTCCAATGTCCCCTACTCCTATATGTGATTCCGATGGTCCTTACCTCTCTATTTGATTCCAATGTCCCTACTCCTATATGTGATTCCAATGATCCCTACTCCTATATGTGATTCCAATGTTCACTACTCCTATTTGTGATTCCAATGTTAACTACTCATATATGTGATTCCAATGTTCCCTACTCACATATGTGATTCCGATGTTCACTACTTCTATATGTGATTCCAATGTGCCCTACTCGTGATCCCAATGTTCCCTACTCCTATATGTGATTCCAATGTGCCCTACACGTGATCCCAATGTTCCCTACTCATATATGTGATTCCAATGTTCCCATCTCCTATATGTGATTCCAATGTGCCCTACTCGTATATGTGATTACAATGTTCCCTACTCCTATATGTGATTCCAATGTGCCCTACTCGTATATGTGATTCCAATGTTCCCTACTCCTATCTGTGATCCCAATGTTCCCTACTCCTATATGTGATTCCAATGTGCCCTACTCGTGATCCCAATGATCCCTACTCATATATGTGATTCCAATGTTCCCTACTCCTATATGTGATCCCAATGTTCCCTACTCCTATATATGATTACAATGGTTCCTACTCACATATTTGATTCGAATGTTCCCTACCCGTGATTCCAATGTTCCCTACTCCTATATGTGATTCCAATGTTACCTACTTCTCTATGTGATTCCAATGTCCCCTACTCCTATATGTGATTCCACTGTTATCTACTCATATATGTGATTCCAATGTTCCCTACTCATATATGTGATTCCAATGTTCCCTACTCCTATATATGATTACAATGGTTCCTACTCACATATTTGATTCGAATGTTCCCTACCCGTGATTCCAATGTTCCCTACTCCTATATGTGATTCCAATGTTACCTACTTCTCTATGTGATTCCAATGTCCCCTACTCCTATATGTGATTCCAATGTTAACTACTCATATATGTGATTCCAATATTCCCTACTTCTATATGTGATTCCAATGTGCCCTACTCCTGATTTCAATGTTCCCTACTCCTATATGTGATTCCAATGTGCCCTACTCCGGATTTCAATGTTCCCTACTCCTATATGTGATTCCAATGTTCCCTACTACTATATGTGATTCCAATGTTCCCTACTCGTGATACTAATGTTCACTACTACTATATGTGATTCCAATGTTCCCTACTCGTGATACCAATGTTCCCTACACCTATATGTGATTCCAATGTTCCCTACTCGTGATTCCAATGTTTCCTACTCCTATATATGTGATTACAATGATCCCTACTCCTATATGTGATTCCAATGTTCCCTACACCTATAGGTGATTCCAATGTTCCTCTCCTATATGTGATTCCAAAGATCCCTACGTCACTATGTGATTCCAATGTCCCCTACTCCTATATGTGATTCCAATGTTAACTACTCATATATGTGATTCCAATGTTCCCTACTCCTATATGTGATTCCAATGTTCCCTACTCATATATGTGATTCCAATGTTATCTACTTCTATATGTGATTCCAATGTTACCTACATCTATATGTGATTCCAATGTTCCCTACTTCTATATGTGATTCCAATGTTTCCCTACTCCTATATGTGATTCCAATGTTCCTCTCCTATATGTGATTCCAAAGATCCCTACGTCACTATGTGATTCCAATGTCCCCTACTCCTATATGTGATTCCGATGGTCCCTACCTCTCTATGTGATTCCAATGTCCCCTACTCCTATATTTGATTCCAATGTTAACTACTCATAAATGTGATTCCAATGTTCCCTACTCCTATATGTGATTCCAATGTTCCCTATTCCTATTTGTGATTCCATTGTTAACTACTCATATATGTGATTCCAATGTTCCCTACTCATATATGTGATTCCGATGTTCCCTACTTCTATATGTGATTCCAATGTGCCCTACTCGTAATCCCAATGTTCCCTACTCCTATATGTGATTCCAATGTGCCCTACACGTGATCCCAATGTTCCCTACTCATATGTGTGATTCCAATGTTCCCAACTCCTATATGTGATTCCAATGTGCCCTACTCGTATATGTGATTACAATGTTCCCTACTCCTATATGTGATTCCAATGTGCCCTACTCGTATATGTGATTCCAATGTTCCCTACTCCTATCTGTGTTCCCAATGTTCCCTACTCCTATATGTGATTCCAATGTGCCCTACTCGTGATCCCAATGTTCCCTACTCATATATGTGATTCCAATGTTCCCTACTCCTATATGTGATCCCAATGTTCCCTACTCCTATATATGATTACAATGGTTCCTACTCACATATTTGATTCGAATGTTCCCTACCCGTGATTCCAATGTTCCCTACTCCTATATGTGATTCCAATGTTACCTACTTCTCTATGTGATTCCAATGTCCCCTACTCCTATATGTGATTCCAATGTTAACTACTCATATATGTGATTCCAATGTTCCCTACTCATATATGTGATTCCAATGTTCCCTACTCCTATATGTGATTCCAATGTTCCCTACTCATATATGTGATTCCAATGTTATCTACTTATATATGTGATTCCAATGTTACCTACTTCTATATGTGATTCCAATGTCCATCTAGTCCTATATGTTATTCCAATGTTCCCTACTCCTATATGTGATTCCAATGTTCCCTACTCATATATGTGATTCCGATGTTCCCTACTTCTATATGTGATTCCAATATTCCCTACTTCTATATGTGATACCAATGTGCCCTACTCGTGATTCCAATGTTCCCTACTTCTATATGTGATTCCAATGTGCCCTACTCCTGATTCCAATGTTCCCTACTCCTATATGTGATTCCAATGTTCCCTACTACTATATGTGATTCCAATGTTCCCTACTCGTGATACCAATGTTCCCTACTACTATATGTGATTCCAATGTTCCCTACTCGTGATACCAATGTTCCCTACACCTATATGTGATTCCAATGTTCCCTACTCGTGATTCCAATGTTTCCTACTCCTATATATGTGATTACAATGATCCCTACTCCTATATGTGATTCCAATGTTCCCTACTCCTATAGGTGATTCCAATGTTCCTCTCCTATATGTGATTCCAAAGATCCCTACGTCACTATGTGATTCCAATGTCCCCTACTCCTATATGTGATTCCAATGGTCCCTACTTCTATATATGATTACAATGGTTCCTACTCACATATTTGATTCCAATGTTCCCTACCCGTGATTCCAATGTTCCCTACTCCTATATGTGATTCCAATGTTACCTACTTCTCTATGTGATTCCAATGTCCCCTACTCCTATATGTGATTCCAATGTTAACTACTCATATATGTGATTCCAATGTTCCCTACTCATATATGTGATTCCAATGTTCCCTACTCCTATATGTGATTCCAATGTTCCCTACTCATATATGTGATTCCAATGTTATCTACTTATATATGTGATTCCAATGTTACCTACTTCTATATGTGATTCCAATGTCCATCTAGTCCTATATGTTATTCCAATGTTCCCTACTCCTATATGTGATTCCAATGTTCCCTACTCATATATGTGATTCCGATGTTCCCTACTTCTATATGTGATTCCAATATTCCCTACTTCTATATGTGATTCCAATGTGCCCTACTCGTGATTCCAATGTTCCCTACTTCTATATGTGATTCCAATGTGCCCTACTCCTGATTCCAATGTTCCCTACTCCTATATGTGATTCCAATGTTCCCTACTACTATATGTGATTCCAATGTTCCCTACTCGTGATACCAATGTTCCCTACTACTATATGTGATTCCAATGTTCCCTACTCGTGATACCAATGTTCCCTACACCTATATGTGATTCCAATGTTCCCTACTCGTGATTCCAATGTTTCCTACTCCTATATATGTGATTACAATGATCCCTACTCCTATATGTGATTCCAATGTTCCCTACTCCTATAGGTGATTCCAATGTTCCTCTCCTATATGTGATTCCAAAGATCCCTACGTCACTATGTGATTCCAATGTCCCCTACTCCTATATGTGATTCCGATGGTCCTTACCTCTCTATTTGATTCCAATGTCCCTACTCCTATATGTGATTCCAATGATCCCTACTCCTATATGTGATTCCAATGTTCACTACTCCTATTTGTGATTCCAATGTTAACTACTCATATATGTGATTCCAATGTTCCCTACTCACATATGTGATTCCGATGTTCACTACTTCTATATGTGATTCCAATGTGCCCTACTCGTGATCCCAATGTTCCCTACTCCTATATGTGATTCCAATGTGCCCTACACGTGATCCCAATGTTCCCTACTCATATATGTGATTCCAATGTTCCCATCTCCTATATGTGATTCCAATGTGCCCTACTCGTATATGTGATTACAATGTTCCCTACTCCTATATGTGATTCCAATGTGCCCTACTCGTATATGTGATTCCAATGTTCCCTACTCCTATCTGTGATCCCAATGTTCCCTACTCCTATATGTGATTCCAATGTGCCCTACTCGTGATCCCAATGTTCCCTACTCATATATGTGATTCCAATGTTCCCTACTCCTATATGTGATCCCAATGTTCCCTACTCCTATATATGATTACAATGGTTCCTACTCACATATTTGATTCGAATGTTCCCTACCCGTGATTCCAATGTTCCCTACTCCTATATGTGATTCCAATGTTACCTACTTCTCTATGTGATTCCAATGTCCCCTACTCCTATATGTGATTCCACTGTTATCTACTCATATATGTGATTCCAATGTTCCCTACTCATATATGTGATTCCAATGTTCCCTACTCCTATATATGATTACAATGGTTCCTACTCACATATTTGATTCGAATGTTCCCTACCCGTGATTCCAATGTTCCCTACTCCTATATGTGATTCCAATGTTACCTACTTCTCTATGTGATTCCAATGTCCCCTACTCCTATATGTGATTCCAATGTTAACTACTCATATATGTGATTCCAATATTCCCTACTTCTATATGTGATTCCAATGTGCCCTACTCCTGATTTCAATGTTCCCTACTCCTATATGTGATTCCAATGTGCCCTACTCCGGATTTCAATGTTCCCTACTCCTATATGTGATTCCAATGTTCCCTACTACTATATGTGATTCCAATGTTCCCTACTCGTGATACTAATGTTCACTACTACTATATGTGATTCCAATGTTCCCTACTCGTGATACCAATGTTCCCTACACCTATATGTGATTCCAATGTTCCCTACTCGTGATTCCAATGTTTCCTACTCCTATATATGTGATTACAATGATCCCTACTCCTATATGTGATTCCAATGTTCCCTACACCTATAGGTGATTCCAATGTTCCTCTCCTATATGTGATTCCAAAGATCCCTACGTCACTATGTGATTCCAATGTCCCCTACTCCTATATGTGATTCCAATGTTAACTACTCATATATGTGATTCCAATGTTCCCTACTCCTATATGTGATTCCAATGTTCCCTACTCATATATGTGATTCCAATGTTATCTACTTCTATATGTGATTCCAATGTTACCTACATCTATATGTGATTCCAATGTTCCCTACTTCTATATGTGATTCCAATGTTTCCCTACTCCTATATGTGATTCCAATGTTCCTCTCCTATATGTGATTCCAAAGATCCCTACGTCACTATGTGATTCCAATGTCCCCTACTCCTATATGTGATTCCGATGGTCCCTACCTCTCTATGTGATTCCAATGTCCCCTACTCCTATATTTGATTCCAATGTTAACTACTCATATATGTGATTCCAATGTTCCCTACTCCTATATGTGATTCCAATGTTCCCTACTCCTATTTGTGATTCCAATGTTAACTACTCATATATGTGATTCCAATGTTCCCTACTCTTCTATATGTGATTCCAATGGCCCTACTCGTAATCCCAATGTTCCCTACTCCTATATGTGATTCCAATGTGCCCTACACGTGATCCCAATGTTCCCTACTCATATGTGATTCCAATGTTCCCAACTCCTATATGTGATTCCAATGTGCCCTACTCGTATATGTGATTACAATGTTCCCTACTCCTATATGTGATTCCAATGTCCCTACTCGTATATGTGATTCCAATGTTCCCTACTCCTATATGTGATCCCAATGTTCCCTACTCCTATATGTGATTCAATGTGCCCTACTCGTGATTCCAATGTCCCTACTCTTTGTGATTCCAATGTTCCCTACTCATATATGTGATTCCAATGTTCCCTACTCCTATATGTGATCCCAATGTTCCCTACTCCTATATATGATTACAATGGTTCCTACTCACATATTTGATTCGAATGTTCCCTACCCGTGATTCCAATGTTCCCTACTCCTATATGTGATTCCAATGTTACCTACTTCTCTATGTGATTCCAATGTCCCCTACTCCTATATGTGATTCCAATGTTAACTACTCATATATGTGATTCCAATGTTCCCTACTCATATATGTGATTCCAATGTTCCCTACTCCTATATGTGATTCCAATGTTCCCTACTCATATATGTGATTCCAATGTTATCTACTTATATATGTGATTCCAATGTTACCTACTTCTATATGTGATTCCAATGTCCATCTAGTCCTATATGTTATTCCAATGTTCCCTACTCCTATATGTGATTCCAATGTTCCCTACTCATATATGTGATTCCGATGTTCCCTACTTCTATATGTGATTCCAATATTCCCTACTTCTATATGTGATACCAATGTGCCCTACTCGTGATTCCAATGTTCCCTACTTCTATATGTGATTCCAATGTGCCCTACTCCTGATTCCAATGTTCCCTACTCCTATATGTGATTCCAATGTTCCCTACTACTATATGTGATTCCAATGTTCCCTACTCGTGATACCAATGTTCCCTACTACTATATGTGATTCCAATGTTCCCTACTCGTGATACCAATGTTCCCTACACCTATATGTGATTCCAATGTTCCCTACTCGTGATTCCAATGTTTCCTACTCCTATATATGTGATTACAATGATCCCTACTCCTATATGTGATTCCAATGTTCCCTACTCCTATAGGTGATTCCAATGTTCCTCTCCTATATGTGATTCCAAAGATCCCTACGTCACTATGTGATTCCAATGTCCCCTACTCCTATATGTGATTCCAATGGTCCTTACTTCTCTATTTGATTCCAATGTCCCTACTCCTATATGTGATTCCAATGTTCCCTACCCGTGATTCCAATGTTCACTACTCCTATATGTGATTCCAATGTTAACTACTCATATATGTGATTCCAATGTTCCCTACTCATATATGTGATTCCAATGTTCACTACTCTATATGTGATTCCAATGTTCCCTACTCGTGATTCCAATGTTCCCTACTCCTATATGTGATTCCAATGTGCCCTACTCGTGATTCCAATGTTCCCTACTCATATATGTGATTCCAATGTTCCCTCTCCTATATGTGATTCCAATGTGCCCTACTCGTATATGTGATTACAATGTTCCCTACTCCTATATGTGATTCCAATGTGCCCTACTCGTATGTGATTCCAATGTTCCCTACTCCTATATGTGATCCCAATGTTCCCTACTCCTATATGTGATTCCAATGTGCCCTACTCGTGATCCAATGTTCCCTACTCATATATGTGATTCCAATGTTCCCTACTCCTATATGTGATCCCAATGTTCCCTACTCTATATATGATTCAATGTTTCCTACTCCATATTGATTCCAATGTTCCCTACTCGTGATTCCAATGTTCCTCTCCTATATGTGATTCCAATGTTCCCTACTTCACTATGTGATTCCAATGTCCCCTACTCCTATATGTGATTCCGATGGTTCCTACTTCTCTATGTGATTCCAATGTCCCCTACTCCTATATGTGATTCCAATGTTAACTACTCATATATGTGATTCCAATGTTCCCTACTCATATATGTGATTCCAATGTTATCTACTTCTATATGTGATTCCAATGTTACCTACTTCTATATGTGATTCCAATGTCCATCTAGTCCTATATGTTATTCCAATGTTCCCTACTCCTATATGTGATTCCAATGTTCCCTACTCATATATGTGATTCCGATGTTCCCTACTTCTATATGTGATTCCAATATTCCCTACTTCGATATGTGATACCAATGTGCCCTACTCGTGATTCCAATGTTCCCTACTTCTATATGTGATTCCAATGTGCCCTACTCCTGATTCCAATGTTCCCTACTCCTATATGTGATTCCAATGTTCCCTACTACTATATGTGATTCCAATGTTCCCTACTCCTATATTTGATTCCAATGTTCCCTACTCATATATGTGATTCCAATGTTATCTACTTCTATATGTGATTCCAATGTTACCTACTTCTCTATGTGATTCCAATGTCCCTACTTATATATGTGATTCCAATGTTACCTACTCCTATATGTGATTCCAATGTTCCCTACTCATATATGTGATTTCAATGTTATCTACTTCTATATGTGATTCCAATGTTACCTACTCCTATATGTGATTCCAATGTTCCCTACTCCTATATGTGATTCCAATGATACCTACTGCTATATGTGATTCGAATGTCCCCTACACCTATATGTGATTCCATTGGTCCATACTTCTATATGAGATTCCAATATTCCCTACTCTTATATATGATTCCAATGGTTCCTACTCACATATGTGATTCCATTGTTCCCTACTCGTGATTCCAATGTTCCCTTACTACTTATATATGTGATTCCAATGTTACCTACTTCTATATTAGATTCCAATATCCCCTACCCCTATACGTGATTCCAATGTTAACTACTCATATATGTGATTCCAATGTATCCCAACTCATATATGTGATTCCGATTTTCCCTACTTCTATATGTGATTCCAATGTGCCCTACTCGTGATCCCAATGTTCCCTACTCCTATATGTGATTCCAATGTGCCCTACTCGTGATAACAATGTTCACTACTCCTATATGTGATTCCAATGTGCCCTACTCGTGATTCCAATGTCCCTATTCATATATGTGAATCCAATGTTCCCTACTCCGATATGTGATTCCAATATTCCCTACTCATATATGTGATTCCAATGTTATCTACTTCTATATGTGATTCCAATGTTACCTACTTCTATATGTGATTCCAATGTCGCCTAATCCTATATGTGATTCCAATGCTAACTACTCATATATGTGATTCCAATATTCCCTACTTCTATATGTGATTCCAATGTTCCATACTTTTATGTGTGATTCCAATGTTTCCCTATTCCTATATGTGATTCCAATGTTCCCTACTCCGATATGTGATTCCAATATTCGCTACTCATATATGTGATTCCATTGTTAACTACTCATATATGTGATATCAATGTTCCCTACTCATATATTTTATTCCAATGTTCCCTACTCCTATATGTGATTCCAATGTTCCATACTCCTATATGTGATTCCAATGTTCCTACTCCTATATGTGATTCCAATGCTAACTACTCCTATATGTGATTCCAATGTTCCCTACTCCTATATGTGATTCCAATATTCCCTACTCATATATGTGATTCCAATGTTATCTACTTCTATATGTGATTCCAATGTTATCTACTTCTATATGTGATTCCAATGTTCCATACTTCTATATGTGATTCCAATGTTCCCTACTCATATATGTTATTCCAATGTTCCCTACTCCTATATGTGATTCCAATGTTCCCTACTCGTGATACCAATGTTCCCTACAGCTATATGTGATTCCAATGTTCCCTACTCGTGATTCCAATGTTTCCTACTCCTATATGTGATTACAATGGTCCCTACTCTTATACGTGATTCCAATGTTCCCTACTCCTATATGTGATTCCAATGTTCCCTACTTCTATATGTGATTCCAATGTTCCATACTTCAATATGTGATTACAATGTTCCCTACTTCTATAATTGATTCCAATGTATCCCTACTCCTATATGTGATTCCAATGTTCCTCTCCTATATGTGATTTCAAAGATCCCTACTTCACTATGTGATTCCAATGTCCCTTACTCTTATATGTGATTCCAAAGTTAACTACTCATATATGTGATTCCAATGTTCCCTACTACAATATGTGATTCCAATGTTCCCTACTCATATATGTGATGCCAATATCTACTTCTATATGTGATTCCAATGTGACCTACTTCTATATGTGATTCCAATGTCCCCTACTCCTATATGTGAGTCCATTGGTCCATATTTCTATTTGTGATTCCAATATTCCCTACTCCTAAATATGATTCCAATGGTTCCTACTCAAATATGTGATTCCAATGTTCCCTACTCGTGATTCCAATGTTCCCTTACTACTTATATATGTGATTCCAATGTTAACTACTCATATATGTGATTCCAATGTTCCCTACTCATATATGTGATTCCAATGTTCCCTACTCCTATATGTGATTCCAATGTTCCCTACTCATATATGTGATTCCAATGTTATCTACTTATATATGTGATTCCAATGTTACCTACTTCTATATTTGATTCCAATGTCCATCTAGTCCTATATGTGATTCCAATGTTCCCTATTCATATATGTTATTCCAATGTTCCCTACTCCTATATGTGATTCCAATGTTCCCTTCTCATATATGTGATTCCGATGTTCCCTACTTCTATATGTGATTCCAATAGTCCCTACTTCTATATGTGATTCCAATGTGCCCTACTCGTGATTCAATGTTCCCTACTTCTATATGTGATTCCAATGTTCCCTACTCCTATATGTGATTCCAATGTTCCCTACTACTATATGGGATTCCAATGGTCCCTACTCGTGATACCAATGTTCCCTACTACTATATGTGATTCCAATGTTCCCTACTCGTGATACCAATGTTCCCTACACCTATATGTGATTCCAATGTTCCCTACTCGTGATTCCAATGTTTCCTACTCCTATATATGTGATTACAATGATCCCTACTCCTAAATGTGATTCCAATGTTCCCTAATCCTATAGGTGATTCCAATGTTCCTCTCCTATATGTGATTCCAAATATCCCTACGTCACTATGTGATTCCAATGTCCCCTACTCCTATATGTGATTCCGATGGTCCCTACTTCTCTATGTGATTCCAATGTCCCCTACTCCTATATGTGTTTCCAATGTTAACTACTCATATATGTGATTCCAATGTTCCCTACTCCTATATGTGATTCCAATGTTCCCTACTCATATATGTGATTCCAATGTTATCTACTTCAATATGTGATTCCAATGTTACCTACATCTATATGTGATTCCAATGTTCCCTACTTCTATATGTGATTCCAATGTTTCCCTACTCCTATATGTGATTCCAATGTTCCTCTGCTATATGTGATTCCAAAGATCCCTACGTCACTATGTGATTCCAATGTCCCCTACTCCTATATGTGATTCCGCTGGTCCCTACCTCTCTATGTGATTCCAATGTCCCCTACTCCTATATGTTATTCCAATGATAACTACTCATATATGTGATTCCAATGTTCCCTACTCCTATATGTGATTCCAGTTTGCCCTACTCGTGATCCCAATGGTCCCTACACCTATATGTGATTCCAATGTGCCCTACTCGTGATTCCAATGTCCCAATTCCTATATGTGATTCCAATGTTCCCTACTCCGATATGTGATTCCAATGTTCCCTACTCCGATATGTTATTCCAATGGTCCCTACTCATATATGTGATTCCAATGTTCCCTACTCATATATGTGATTCCAATGTTATCTACTTCTATATGTGATTCCAATGTTACCTACTTCTCCATGTGATTCCAATGTTCCCTACTTCTATATGTGATTCCAATGTTACCTACTCCTATATGTGATTCCAATGTTACCTACTGCTATATGTGATTCCAATGGTCCCTACTCTTATATGTGATTCCAATGTTACCTACTCCTATATGTGATTCCAATGTTCCCTACTCCTATATGTGATTCGAATGTCCCCTACTCCTATTTGCGATTCCATTGGTCCATACTTCTATATGAGATTCCAATATTCCCTACTCTTATATATGATTCCAATGGTTCCTACTCACATATGTGATTCCAATGTTCCCAACTCGTGATTCCAATGTTCCCTTACTACTTATATATGTGATTCCAATGTTACCTACTTCTATATTAGATTCCAATATCCCCTATTCCTATACGTGATTGCAATGTTAACTACTCATATATGTGATAACAATGTTCCCAACTCATGTATGTGATTCCGATGTTCCCTACTTCTATATGTGATTCCAATGTGCCCTACTCGTGATCCCAATGTTCCCTACTCCTATATGTGATTCCAATGTGCCCTAATCGTGATAACAATGTTCCCTACTGCTATATGTGATTCCTATGTGCCCTACTCGTTATTCCAATGTCCCTATTCATATATCTGATTCCAATGTTCCCTACTCCGATATGTGATTCCAATATTCCCTACTCATATATGTGATTCCAATGTTATCTACTTCTATATGTGATTCCAATGTTACCTACTTCTATATGTGATTCCAATGTCCCCTACTCCTATATGTGATTCCAATGATAACTACTCATATATGTGATTCCAATGTTCCCTACTTCTATATGTGATTCCAATGTTCCATACTTTTATATGTTATTCCAATGTTCCCTACTCCTATATGTGATTCCAATGTTCCCTTCTCATATATGTGATTCCGATGTTCCCTACTTCTATATGTGATTCCAATATTCCCTACTTCTATATGTGATTCCAATGTGCCCTACTCGTGATTCAATGTTCCCTACTTCTATATGTGATTCCAATGTTCCCTACTCCTATATGTGATTCCAATGTTCCCTACTACTATATGTGATTCCAATGGTCCCTACTCGTGATACCAATGTTCCCTACTACTATATGTGATTCCAATGTTCCCTACTCGTGATACCAATGTTCCCTACACCTATATGTGATTCCAATGTTCCCTACTCGTGATTCCAATGTTTCCTACTCCTATATATGTGATTACAATGATCCCTACTCCTAAATGTGATTCCAATGTTCCCTAATCCTATAGGTGATTCCAATGTTCCTCTCCTATATGTGATTCCAAATATCCCTACGTCACTATGTGATTCCAATGTCCCCTACTCCTATATGTGATTCCGATGGTCCCTACTTCTCTATGTGATTCCAATGTCCCCTACTCCTATATGTGTTTCCAATGTTAACTACTCATATATGTGATTCCAATTTTCCCTACTCCTATATGTGATTCCAATGTTCCCTACTCATATATGTGATTCCAATGTTATCTACTTCAATATGTGATTCCAATGTTACCTACATCTATATGTGATTCCAATGTTCCCTACTTCTATATGTGATTCCAATGTTTCCCTACTCCTATATGTAATTCCAATGTTCCTCTGCTATATGTGATTCCAAAGATCCCTACGTCACTATGTGATTCCAATGTCCCCTACTCCTATATGTAATTCCGCTGGTCCCTACCTCTCTATGTGATTCCAATGTCCCCTACTCCTATATGTTATTCCAATGATAACTACTCATATATGTGATTCCAATGTTCCCTACTCCTATATGTGATTCCAATGTTCCCTACTCCGATATGTTATTCCAATGGTCCCAATTCCTATATGTGATTCCAATGTTCCCTACTCCGATATGTGATTCCAATGTTCCCTACTCCGATATGTTATTCCAATGGTCCCTACTCATATATGTGATTCCAATGTTCCCTACTCATATATGTGATTCCAATGTTATCTACTTCTATATGTGATTCCAATGTTCCCTACTTCTATATGTGATTCCAATGTTACCTACTCCTATATGTGATTCCAATGTTACCTACTTCTCCATGTGATTCCAATGTTCCCTACTTCTATATGTGATTCCAATGTTACCTACTCCTATATGTGATTCCAATGTTACCTACTGCTATATGTGATTCCAATGGTCCCTACTCTTATATGTGATTCCAATGTTACCTACTCCTATATGTGATTCCAATGTTCCCTACTCCTATATGTGATTCGAATGTCCCCTACTCCTATTTGCGATTCCATTGGTCCATACTTCTATATGAGATTCCAATATTCCCTACTCTTATATATGATTCCAATGGTTCCTACTCACATATGTGATTCCAATGTTCCCAACTCGTGATTCCAATGTTCCCTTACTACTTATATATGTGATTCCAATGTTACCTACTTCTATATTAGATTCCAATATCCCCTATTCCTATACGTGATTGCAATGTTAACTACTCATATATGTGATTCCAATGTTCCCAACTCATATATGTGATTCCGATGTTCCCTACTTCTATATGTGATTCCAATGTGCCCTACTCGTGATCCCAATGTTCCCTACTCCTATATGTGATTCCAATGTGCCCTACTCGTGATAACAATGTTCCCTACTGCTATATGTGATTCCAATGTGCCCTACTCGTTATTCCAATGTCCCTATTCATATATCTGATTCCAATGATAACTATTCATATATGTGATTCCAATGTTCCCTACTTCTATATGTGATTCCAATGTTCCCTACTTCTACATGTGATTCCAATGTTCCCAACTTCTATATGTGATTCCAGTGTACCCTACTCGTGATCCCAATGGTCCCTACACCTATATGTGATTCCAATTTGCCCTACTCGTGATTCCAATGTCCCTATTCCTATATGTGATTCCAATGTTCCCTACTCCGATTTGTGATTCAAATGTTCCCTACTCCGATATGTTATTCCAATGGTCCCTACTCATATATGTGATTCCAATGTGCCCTACTTCTATATGTGATTCCAATGTGCCCTACTCGTGATTCCAATGTTCCCTACTCCTATATATATTCCAATGTTCCCTACACCTATATGTGATTCCAATGTGCCCTACTCGTGATTCCAATATTCACTACTCATATATGTGATTCTAATGTTCCCTACCCCTATATGTGATTCCAATGTGCCCTACTCGTGATTCCAATGTTCCATACTCCTATATGTGATTCCAATGTTTCCTACTACTATATGTGATTCCAATGTTCCCTACTCGTGAAAACAATGTTCCCTACTCCTATACGTGATTCCAATGTTCCCTACTCCTATATGTGAATCCAATGTTCCATACTTCAATATGTGATTACAATGTTCCCTACTCGTGATACCAATGTTCCCTACTCCTATACGTGATTCCAATGTTCCCTACTCCTATATGTGAATCCAATGTTCCATACTTCAATATGTGATTACAATGTGCCCTACTTCTATATGTGATTACAATGTTTCCCTACTCCTATATGTCATTCCAATGTTCCTCTCATATATGTGATTCCAAAGATCCCTACTTCTCTATGTGATTCCAATGTCCCCTACTCCTATATGTGATTCCGATAGTTCCTACTGCTCTATGTGATTCCAATGTCCCCAACATCTATATGTGATTCCAATGTTAACTACTCATATATGTGATTCCAATGTTCCCTACTCATATATGTGATTCCAATGTTAACTACTCATATATATGATTCCAATGTTCCCTACTCATATATGTTATTCCAATGTTCCCTACTCCTATATGTGATTCCAAAGTTCCCTACTCCTATATATGATTCCAATGGTTCCTACTCACATATGTGATTACAATGTTCCCTACTCGTGATTCCAATGTTCCCTTACTACTTATATATGTGATTCCAATGTTACCTACTTCTATATTAGATTCCAATGTCCCCTACTTCTATATGTGATTCCAATGTTAACTACTCATATATGTGATTCCAATGTTCCCTACTCATATATGTGATTCTGATGTTCCCTACTTATATATGTGATTCCAGTGTGCCCCACTCGTGATCCCAATGGTCCCTACTCCTATATTTGATTCCAATGTGCCCTACTCGTGATTCCAATGTCCCTATTCCTATATGTGATTCCAATGTTCCCTACTCCGATATGTGATTCCAATGTTCCTACTCCGATATGTTATTCCAATGGTCCCTACTCATATATGTGATTCCAATGTTCCCTACTCCTATATGTGATTCCAATGTTAACTACTCATATATGTGATTCCAATGTTCCCTACTCCTATATGTGATTCCAATGTTATCTACTTCTATATGTGATTCCAATGATATCTACTTCTATATGTGATTCCAATGTTCCATACTTCTATATGTGATTCCAATGTTCCCTACATATATATGTTATTCCAATGTTCCCTACTCCTTTATGTGATTCCAATGTTCCCTACTGTGATACCAATGTTCCCTACTACTATATGTGATTCCAATGTTCCCTACTCGTGATTCCAATGTTTCCTACTCCTATATTTGATTACAATGTTCCCTACTCCTATACGTGATTCCAATGTTCCCTACTCCTATATGTGATTCCAATGTTCCCTATTTCTATATGTGATTCCAATTTTCTCTACTTATATATGTGATTCCAATGTTCCATACATCAATATGTGATTACAATGTTCCCTACTTCTATATGTGATTCCAATATATCCCTACTCCCATATGTGATTCCAAAGATCCCTACTTCACTATGTGATTCCAATGTCCCCTACTCCTATATGTGATTCCGATGGTCCCTACTTCTCTATGTGATTCCAATGCCCCTACTCCTATATGTGATTCCAATGTTAACTACTCATATATGTGATTCCAATGTGCCCTACTCGTGATTCCAATGTTCCCTACTCCTATATGTGATTCTAATGTTCCCTACTTCTATATGTGATTCCAATGTTACCTACTTCTATATGTGATTCCAATGTTAACTACTCCTATATGTGATTCCAATGATCCCTATTCCTATATGTGATTCCAATGTTATCTACTTCTATATGTGATTCCAATGTTATCTAGTTCTATATGTGATTCCAATGTTATATACATCTATATGTGATTCCAATGTTACCTACTTCTATATGTGATTCTAATGTCCCCTACTCATATATGTGATTCCAATGTTAACTACTCCTATATGTGATTCCAATGGTCCCTACTCCTATATGTCATTCCAATGTTCCCTACTCCTATATGTGATTCCAATGTTCCCTACTTCTATATGTGATTCCAATGTATCCATACTCCTATATGTGATTCCAAATATCCCTACTTCACTATGTGATTCCAATGTCCCCTACTGCTATATGTGATTCCCATGGTCCCTACTTCTCTATGTGATTCCAATGTCCCCTACTCCTATATGTGATTCCAATGTTAACTACTAATATATGTGATTCCAATGTGCCCTACTCGTGATTCCAATGTTCCCTACTCCTATATGTGATTCTAATGTTCCCTACTCCTATATGTGATTCCAATGTTCCCTACTCCTGATACCAATAATCCCTACTACTATATGTGATTCCAATGGTCCCTACTCGTAATACCAATGTTCCCTACTCCTATTCGTGATACCAATGTTCCCTACTTCTATATGTGATTCCAATGTTCCATACCTCAATATGTGATTACAATGTTCCCTACTTCAATATGTGATTCCAATGTTTCCCTACTCCTATATGTGATTCCAATGTTCCTCTCCTATATGTGATTCCAAAGATCCCTACTTCACTATGTAATTCCAATGTCCCCTACTCCTATATGTGATTCCGATGGTTCCTACTTCCCTATGTGATTCCAATGTCCCCTACTCCTATATGTGATTCCAATATTAACCACTCATATATGTGATTCCAATGTTCCCTACTCATATATGAGATTCCAATATTATCTACTTCTATATGTGATTCCAATGTTACCTACTTCTATATGTGATTCCAATGTCCCCTACTCCTATAAGTGATTCCAATGTTAACTACTCATATATATGATTCCAATGTTCCCTACTCATATATGTTATTCCAATGTTCCCTACTCCTATGTGTCATTCCAATGGTCCCTACTCCTATATGTGATTCCAATGATTCCTACTCCTATATTTGATTCCAATGTTAACTACTCATATATGTGATTCCAATGTTCCATACTCCTATATGTGATTCCAATGTTCCCTACTCATATATGTGATTCCAATGTTATCTACGTCTATATGTGATTCCAATGTTACCTACTTCTATATGTGATTCCAATGTCCCCTACTCCTATAAGTGATTCCGATGGTCCCTACTTCTCTATGTGATTCCAATGCGCCTACTCCTATATGTGATTCCAATGTTAACTACTCATATATGTGATTCCAATGTGCCCTTCTCGTGATTCCAATGTTCCCTACACATATATGTGATTCTAATGTTCCCAACTCCTACATGTGATTCCAATGTGCCCTACTCGTGATTCCAATGTTCCCTACTCCTATATTTGATTCCAATATTCGCTACTCATATATGTGATTCCAATGTTATCTACTTCTATATGTGATTCCAATGTTACCTACTTCTATATGTGATTCCAATGTTAACTACTCCTATATGTGATTCCAATGTTCCCTATTCCTATATGTGATTCCAATGTTATCTACTTCTATATGTGATTCCAATGTTATCTAGTTCTATATGTGATTCCAATGTTATATACTACTATATGTGATTCCAATGTTACCTACTTCTATATGTGATTCTAATGTCCCCTACTCATATATGTGATTCCAATGTTAACTACTCCTATATGTGATTCCACTGGTCCCTACTCCTATATGTCATTCCAATGTTCCCTACCCCTATATGTGATTCCAATGTTCCCTACTTCTATATGTGATTCCAATGTTTCCCTACTCCTATATGTGATTCCAATGTTCCTCTCCTATATGTGATTCCAAAGATCCCTACTTCACTATGTAATTCCAATGTCCCCTACTCCTATATGTGATTCCGATGGTTCCTACTTCTCTATGTGATTCCAATGTCCCCTACTCCTATATGTGATTCCAATATTAACTACTCATATATGTGATTCCAATGTTCCCTACTCATATATGAGATTCCAATATTATCTACTTCTATATGTGATTCCAATGTTACCTACTTCTATATGTGATTCCAATGTCCCCTACTCCTATAAGTGATTCAAATGTTAACTACTCATATATATGATTCCAATGTTCCCTACTCATATATTTTATTCCAATGTTCCCTACTCCTATGTGTCATTCCAATGGTCCCTACTCCTATATGTGATTCCAATGATTCCTACTCCTATATTTGATTCCAATGTTAACTACTCATATATGTGATTCCAATGTGCCCTTCTCGTGATTCCAATGTTCCCTACACATATATGTGATTCTAATGTTCCCAACTCCTACATGTGATTCCAATGTGCCCTACTCGTGATTCCAATGTTCCCTACTCCTATATTTGATTCCAATATTCGCTACTCATATATGTGATTCCAATGTTATCTACTTCTATATGTGATTCCAATGTTACCTACTTCTATATGTGATTCCAATGTTAACTACTCCTATATGTGATTCCAATGTTCCCTATTCCTATATGTGATTCCAATGTTATCTACTTCTATATATGATTCCAATTTTATCTAGTTCTATATGTGATTCCAATGTTATATACTACTATATGTGATTCCAATGTTACCTACTTCTATATGTGATTCTAATGTCCCCTACTCATATATGTGATTCCAATGTTAACTACTCCTATATGTGATTCCACTGGTCCCTACTCCTATATGTCATTCCAATGTTCCCTACCCCTATATGTGATTCCAATGTTCCCTACTTCTATATGTGATTCCAATGTTTCCCTACTCCTATATGTGATTCCAATGTTCCTCTCCTATATGTGATTCCAAAGATCCCTACTTCACTATGTAATTCCAATGTCCCCTACTCCTATATGTGATTCCGATGGTTCCTACTTCTCTATGTGATTCCAATGTCCCCTACTCCTATATGTGATTCCAATATTAACTACTCATATATGTGATTCCAATGTTCCCTACTCATATATGAGATTCCAATATTATCTACTTCTATATGTGATTCCAATGTTACCTACTTCTATATGTGATTCCAATGTCCCCTACTCCTATAAGTGATTCCAATGTTAACTACTCATATATATGATTCCAATGTTCCCTACTCATATATGTTATTCCAATGTTCCCTACTCCTATGTGTCATTCCAATGGTCCCTACTCCTATATGTGATTCCAATGATTCCTACTCCTATATTTGATTCCAATGATAACTACTCATATATGTGATTCCAATGTTCCATACTCCTATATGTGATTCCAATGTTCCCTACTCATATATGTGATTCCAATGTTATCTACGTCTATATGTGATTCCAATGTTACCTACTTCTATATGTGATTCCAATGTCCCCTACTCCTATATGTGATTCCGATGGTCCCTACTTCTCTATGTGATTCCAATGCGCCTACTCCTATATGTGATTCCAATGTTAACTACTCATATATGTGATTCCAATGTGCCCTTCTCGTGATTCCAATGTTCCCTACACATATATGTGATTCTAATGTTCCCAACTCCTACATGTGATTCCAATGTGCCCTACTCGTGATTCCAATGTTCCCTACTCCTATATTTGATTCCAATATTCGCTACTCATATATGTGATTCCAATGTTATCTTCTTCTATATGTGATTCCAATGTTACCTACTTCTATATGTGATTCCAATGTTAACTACTCCTATATGTGATTCCAATGTTCCCTATTCCTATATGTGATTCCAATGTTATCTACTTCTATATGTGATTCCAATGTTATCTAGTTCTATATGTGATTCCAATGTTATATACTACTATATGTGATTCCAATGTTACCTACTTCTATATGTGATTCTAATGCCCCTACTCATATATGTGATTCCAATGTTAACTACTCCTATATGTGATTCCACTGGTCCCTACTCCTATATGTCATTCCAATGTTCCCTACTCCTATATGTGATTCCAATGTTCCCTACTTCTATATGTGATTCCAATGTATCCATACTCCTATATGTGATTCCAAATATCCATACTTCACTATGTGATTCCAATGTCCCCTACTGCTATATGTGATTCCCATGGTCCCTACTTCTCTATGTGATTCCAATGTCCCCTACTCCTATATGTGATTCCAATGTTAACTACTAATATATGTGATTCCAATGTGCCCTACTCGTGATTCCAATGTTCCCTACTCCTATATGTGATTCTAATGTTCCCTACTCCTATATGTGATTCCAATGTTCCCTACTCCTGATACCAATATTCCCTACTACTATATGTGATTCCAATGTTCCCTACTCGTAATACCAATGTTCCCTACTCCTATTCGTGATACCAATGTTCCCTACTTCTATATGTGATTCCAATGTTCCATACTTCAATATGTGATTACAATGTTCCCTACTCATATATGTTATTCCAATGTTCCCTACTCCTATATGTGATTCCAATGGTCCCTACTCCTATATGTGATTCCAATGATTCCTACTCCTATATTTGATTCCAATGTTAACTACTCATATATGTGATTCCAATGTTCCATACTCCTATATGTGATTCCAATGTTCCCTACTCATATATGTGATTCCAATGTTACCTACTTCTATATGTGATTCCAATGTCCCCTACTCCTATATGTGATTCCGATGGTCCCTACCTCTCTATGTGATTCCAATGCGCCTACTCCTATATGTGATTCCAATGTTAACTACTCATATATGTGATTCCAATGTGCCCTTCTCGTGATTCCAATGTTCCCTACACATATATGTGATTCTAATGTTCCCTACTCCTATATGTGATTCCAATGTTCCCTACTCCTGATACCAATATTCCCTACTACTATATGTGATTCCAATGTTCCCTACTCGTAATACCAATGTTCCCTACTCCTATACGTGATACCAATGTTCCCTACTTCTATATGTGATTCCAATGTTCCATACTTCAATATGTGATTACAATGTTCCCTACTTCTATATGTGATTCCAATGTTTCCCTACTCCTATATGTGATTCCGATGGTTCCTACTTCTCTATGTGATTCCAATGTCCCCTACTCCTATATGTGATTCCAATATTAACTACTCATATATGTGATTCCAATGTTCCCTACTCATATATGTGATTCCAATATTATCTACTTCTATATGTGATTCCAATGTTACCTACTTCTATATGTGATTCCAATGTCCCCTACTCCTATAAGTGATTCCAATGTTAACTACTCATATATATGATTCCAATGTTCCCTACTCATATATGTTATTCCAATGTTCCCTACTCCTATATGTGATTCCAATGGTCCCTACTCCTATATGTGATTCCAATGATTCCTACTCCTATATTTGATTCCAATGTTAACTACTCATATATGTGATTCCAATGTTCCATACTCCTATATGTGATTCCAATGTTCCCTACTCATATATGTGATTCCAATGTTACCTACTTCTATATGTGATTCCAATGTCCCCTACTCCTATATGTGATTCCGATGGTCCCTACTTCTCTATGTGATTCCAATGCGCCTACTCCTATATGTGATTCCAATGTTAACTACTCATATATGTGATTCCAATGTGCCCTTCTCGTGATTCCAATGTTCCCTACACATATATGTGATTCTATTGTTCCCAACTCCTACATGTGATTCCAATGTGCCCTACTCGTGATTCCAATGTTCCCTACTCCTATATTTGATTCCAATGTTAACTACTCCTATATGTGATTCCAATGGTCCCTACTCCTATATGTCATTCCAATGTTCACTACTCCTATATGTGATTCCAATGTTCCCTACTTCTATATGTGATTCCAATGTATCCATACTCCTATATGTGATTCCAAATATCCCTACTTCACTCTGTGATTCCAATGTCCCCTACTGCTATATGTGATTCCAATGTCCCCTACTCCTATATGTGATTCCAATGTTAACTACTCATATATATGATTCCAATGTTCCCTACTCATATATGTGATTCCAATATTATCTACTTCTATATGTGATTCCAATGTTACCTACTTCTATATGTGATTCCAATGTCCCCTACTCCTATATGTGATTCCAATGTTAACTACTCATATATATGATTCCAATGTTCCCTACTCATATATGTTATTCCAATGTTCCCTACTCCTATATGTGATTCCAATGGTCCCTACTCCTATATGTGATTCCAATGATTCCTACTCCTATATTTGATTCCAATGTTAACTACTCATATATCTGATTCCAATGTTCCATACTCCTATATGTGATTCCAATGTTCCCTACTCATATATGTGATTCCAATGTTATCTACCTCTATATGTGATTCCAATGTTACCTACTTCTATGTGTGATTCCAATGTCCCCTACTCCTATATGTGATTCCGATGGTCCCTACTTCTCTATGTGATTCCAATGCGCCTACTCCTATATGTGATTCCAATATTAACTACTCATATATGTGATTCCAATGTGCCATTCTCGTGATTCCAATGTTCCCTACACATATAGGTGATTCTAATGTTCCCAACTCCTACATGTGATTCCAATGTGCCCTACTCGTGATTCCAATGTTCCTACTCCTATATTTGATTCCAATATTCGCTACTCATATATGTGATTCCAATGTTATCTACTTCTATATGTGATTCCAATGTTACCTACTTCTATATGTGATTCCAATGTTAACTACTCCTATATGTGATTCCAATGTTCCCTATTCCTATATGTGATTCCAATGTTATCTACTTCTATATGTGATTCCAATGTTATTTTTTGTGTTTGTTTTTTTGTGTTTGTTCCTACTTCTATATGTGATTCTAATGTCCCCTACTCATATATGTGATTTCAATGTTAACTACTCCTATATGTGATTCCAATGGTCCCTACTCCTATATGTCATTCCAATGTTCCCTACTCCTATATGTGATTCCAATGTTCCCTACTTCTATATGTGATTCCAATGTATCCATACTCCTATATGTGATTCCAAATATCCCTACTTCACTATGTGATTCCAATGTCCCCTACTGCTATATGTGATTCCGATGGTCCCTACTTCTCTATGTGATTCCAATGTCCCCTACTCCTATATGTGATTCCAATGTTAACTACTAATATATGTGATTCCATTGTGCCCTACTCGTGATTCTAATGTTCCCTACTCCTATATGTGATTCCAATGTTCCCTACTCGTGATACCAATAGTCCCTACTACTATATGTGATTCCAATGTTCCCTACTCGTAATACCAATGTTCCCTACTCCTATACGTGATACCAATGTTCCCTACTTCTATATGTGATTCCAATGTTCCATACTTCAATATGTGATTACAATGTTCCCTACTCCAATATGTGATTCCAATGTTCCTCTCCTATATGTGATTCCAAAGATCCCTACTTCACTATGTAATTCCAATGTCCCCTACTCCTATATGTGATTCCGATGCTTCCTACTTCTCTATGTGATTCCAATGTCCCCTACTCCTATATGTGATTCCAATATTAACTACTCATATATGTGATTCCAATGTTCCCTACTCATATATGTGATTCCAATATTATCTACTTCTATATTTGATTCCAATGTTACCTACTTCTATATGTGATTCCAATGTCCCCTACTCCTATATGTGATTCCAATGTTAACTACTCATATATATGATTCCAATGTTCCCTACTCATATATGTGATTCCAATGTTACCTACTTCTATATGTGATTCCAATGTCCCCTACTCCTATATGTGATTCCAATGTTAACTATTCATATATATGATTCCAATGTTCCCTACTCATATATGTTATTCCAATGTTCCCTACTCCTATATGTGATTCCAATGGTCCCTACTCCTATATGTGATTCCAATGATTCCTACTCCTATATGTGATTCCAATGTTACCTACTTCTATATGTGATTCTAATGTCCCCTACTCATATATGTGATTCCAATGTTAACTACTCCTATATGTGATTCCAATGGTCCCTACTCCTATATGTGATTCCAATGTTCCCTACTTCTATATGTGATTCCAATGTATCCATACTCCTATATGTGATTCCAAATATCCCTACTTCACTCTGTGATTCCAATGTCCCCTACTGCTATATGTGATTCCAATGTCCCCTACTCCTATATGTGATTCCAATGTTAACTACTCATATATATGATTCCAATGTTCCCTACTCATATATGTGATTCCAATATTATCTACTTCTATATGTGATTCCAATGTTACCTACTTCTATATGTGATTCCAATGTCCCCTACTCCTATATGTGATTCCAATGTTAACTACTCATATATATGATTCCAATGTTCCCTACTCATATATGTTATTCCAATGTTCCCTACTCCTATATGTGATTCCAATGGTCCCTACTCCTATATGTGATTCCAATGATTCCTACTCCTATATTTGATTCCAATGTTAACTACTCATATATGTGATTCCAATGTTCCATACTCCTATATGTGATTCCAATGTTCCCTACTCATATATGTGATTCCAATGTTATCTACCTCTATATGTGATTCCAATGTTACCTACTTCTATGTGTGATTCCAATGTCCCCTACTCCTATATGTGATTCCGATGGTCCCTACTTCTCTATGTGATTCCAATGCGCCTACTCATATATGTGATTCCAATGTTAACTACTCATATATGTGATTCCAATGTGCCATTCTCGTGATTCCAATGTTCCCTACACATATAGGTGATTCTAATGTTCCCAACTCCTACATGTGATTCCAATGTGCCCTACTCGTGATTCCAATGTTCCCTACTCCTATATTTGATTCCAATATTCGCTACTCATATATGTGATTCCAATGTTATCTACTTCTATATGTGATTCCAATGTTACCTACTTCTATATGTCATTCCAATGTTAACTACTCCTATATGTGATTCCAATGTTACCTACTTCTATATGTGATTCCAATGTTAACTACTCCTATATTTGATTCCAATGTTCCCTATTCCTATATGTGATTCCAATGTTATCTACTTCTATATGTGATTCCAATGTTATCTAGTTCTATATATGATTCCAATGTTATATACTTCTATATGTGATTTCAATGTTACCTACTTCTATATGTGATTCCAATGTTAACTACTCCTATATGTGATTCCAATGTTCCCTACTCCTATATGTGATTCCAATGTTATCTACTTCTATATGTGATTCCAATGTTATCTACTTCTATATGTGATTCCAAAGATCCATACTTCTATATGTGATTTCAATGTTACCAACCTCTATATGTCATTCCAATGTCCATCTACTCCTATATGTGATTCCAATGTTCCCTACTCATATAAGTTATTCCAATGTTCCCTACTCCTATATGTGATTCCAATGTTCCCTACTCCTATATGTGATTCCAATGTTCCCTACTACTATATGTGATTCCAATGTTCCCTACTAGTGATTACAATGTTTTCTACTCCGATGTGTGATTACAATGTTCCCTACTCCTATATGTGATTCCAATTTTCTCTACTTCTATATGTGTTTCCAATGTTCCATACCTCATTATGTGATTACAATGTTCCCTACTTCTATATGTGATTCCAATGTATCCATACTCCTATATGTGATTCCAAATATCCCTACTTCACTATGTGATTCCAATGTCCCCTACTGCTATATGTGATTCCGATGGTCCCTACTTCTCTATGTGATTCCAATGTCCCCTACTCCTATATGTGATTCCAATGTTAACTACTAATATATGTGATTCCATTGTGCCCTAGTCGTGATTCCAATGTTCCCTACTCCTATATGTGATTCTAATGTTCCCTACTCCTATATGTGATTCCAATGTTCCCTACTCGTGATACCAATATTCCCTACTACTATATGTGATTCCAATGTTCCCTACTCGTAATACCAATGTTCCCTACTCCTATACGTGATACCAATGTTCCCTACTTCTATATGTGATTCCAATGTTCCATACTTCAATATGTGATTACAATGTTCCCTACTTCTAAATGTGATTCCAATGTTTCCCTACTCCTATATGTGATTCCAATGTTCCTCTCCTATATGTGATTCCAAAGATCCCTACTTCACTATGTAATTCCAATATCCCCTACTCCTATATGTGATTCCGATGGTTCCTACTTCTCTATGTGATTCCAATGTCCCCTACTCCTATATGTGATTCCAATATTAACTACTCATATATGTGATTCCAATGTTATCTACTTCTATATGTGATTCCAATGTTACCTACTTCTATATGTGATTCCAATGTTAACTACTCCTATATTTGATTCCAATGTTCCCTATTCCTATATGTGATTCCAATGTTATCTACTTCTATATGTGATTCCAATGTTATCTAGTTCTATATATGATTCCAATGTTATATACTTCTATATGTGATTTCAATGTTACCTACATCTATATGTGATTCCAATGTTAACTACTCCTATATGTGATTCCAATGTTACCTACTCCTATATGTGATTCCAATGTTATCTACTTCTATATGTGATTCCAATGTTATCGACTTCTATATGTGATTCCAAAGATCCATACTTCTATATGTGATTCCAATGTTCCCTACTCATATATGTTATTCCAATGTTCCCTACTCCTATATGTGATTCCAATGTTCCCTAATCCTATATGTGATTCGAATGTTCCCTACTACTATATGTGATTCCAATGTTCCCTACTAGTGATTACAATGTTTTCTACTCCGATGTGTGATTACAATGTTCCCTACTCCTATATGTGATTCCAATTTTCTCTACTTCTATATGTGTTTCCAATGTACCATACCTCATTATGTGATTACAATGTTCCCTACTTCTATATGTGATTCCATTGTATCCCTACTCCTATATGTGATTCCAAATATCCCTACTTCACTATGTGATTCCAATGTCCCATACTGCTATATGTGATTCCGATGGTCCCTACTTCTCTATGTGATTCCAATGTCCCCTACTCCTATATGTGATTCAAATGTTAACTACTCATATATGTGATACTAATGTGCCCTACTCGTGATTCCAATGTTCCCTACTCCTATATGTGATTATAATGTTCCCTACTCCTACATGTGATTCCAATGTGCCCTACTCGTGATTCCAATGTTCCCTACTCCTATATGTGATTCCAATATTCCCTACTCATATATGTGATTCCAATGTTATCTACTTCTATATGTGATTCCAATGTTACCTACTTCTATATGTGATTCCAATGTTAACTACTCCTATATGTGATTCCAATGTTCCCTACTCGTGATACCAATATTCCCTACTACTATATGTGATTCCAATGTTCCCTACTCGTAATACCAATGTTCCCTACTCCTATACGTGATACCAATGTTCCCTACTTCTATATGTGATTCCAATGTTCCATACTTCAATATGTGATTACAATGTTCCCTACTTCTAAATGTGATTCCAATGTTTCCCTACTCCTATATGTGATTCCAATGTTCCTCTCCTATATGTGATTCCAAAGATCCCTACTTCACTATGTAATTCCAATATCCCCTACTCCTATATGTGATTCCGATGGTTCCTACTTCTCTATGTGATTCCAATGTCCCCTACTCCTATATGTGATTCCAATATTACTACTCATATATGTGATTCCAATGTTATCTACTTCTATATGTGATTCCAATGTTACCTACTTCTATATGTGATTCCAATGTTAACTACTCCTATATTTGATTCCAATGTTCCCTATTCCTATATGTGATTCCAATGTTATCTACTTCTATATGTGATTCCAATGTTATCTAGTTCTATATATGATTCCAATGTTATATACTTCTATATGTGATTTCAATGTTACCTACTTCTATATGTGATTCCAATGTTAACTACTCCTATATGTGATTCCAATGTTCCCTACTCCTATATGTGATTCCAATGTTATCTACTTCTATATGTGATTCCAATGTTATCTATTTCTATATGTGATTCCAAAGATCCATACTTCTATATGTGATTTCAATGTTACCAACCTCTATATGTCATTCCAATGTCCATCTACTCCTATATGTGATTCCAATGTTCCCTACTCATATATGTTATTCCAATGTTCCCTACTCCTATATGTGATTCCAATGTTCCCTACTCCTATATGTGATTCCAATGTTCCCTACTACTATATGTGATTCCAATGTTCCCTACTAGTGATTACAATGTTTTCTACTCCGATGTGTGATTACAATGTTCCCTACTCCTATATGTGATTCCAATTTTCTCTACTTCTATATGTGTTTCCAATGTTCCATACCTCATTATGTGATTACAATGTTCCCTACTTCTATATGTGATTCCATTGTATCCCTACTCCTATATGTGATTCCAAAGATCCCTACTTCACTATGTGATTCCAATGTCCCATACTGCTATATGTGATTCCGATGGTCCCTACTTCTCTATGTGATTCCAATGTCCCCTACTCCTATATGTGATTCAAATGTTAACTACTCATATATGTGATACTAATGTGCCCTACTCGTGATTCCAATGTTCCCTACTCCTATATGTGATTATAATGTTCCCTACTCCTACATGTGATTCCAATGTGCCCTACTCGTGATTCCAATGTTCCCTACTCCTATATGTGATTCCAATATTCCCTACTCATATATGTGATTCCAATGTTATCTACTTCTATATGTGATTCCAATGTTACCTATTTCTATATGTGATTCCAATGTTAACTACTCCTATATGTGATTCCAATGTTGCCTACTCCTATATGTGATTCCAATGTTATCTACTTCTATATGTGATTCCAATGTTCCCTACTACTATATGTGATTCCAATGTTCCCTACTCGTGATACCAATGTTCCCTACTACTATATTTGATTCCAATGTTCCCTACTCGTGATATCAATGTTCCCTACACCTATATGTGATTCCAATGTTACCTACTCGTGATTCCAATGTTTACTACTCCTATATGTGATTACAATGTTCCCTACTCCTATATGTGATTCCAATGTTCCATACTTCTATATGTGATTCCAATATTCCCTACTCCTATATGTGATTCCAATGTTCCCTACTCCTATATGTTATTCCAATGTTATCTACTTCTATATATGATTCCAATGTTATCTACTTTTATATGTGATTCCAATGTTCCATACTTCTATATGTGATTCCAATGTTACCTACTTCTATAAGTGATTCCAATGTCCATCTACTCCTATATGTGATTCCAATGTTCCCTACTCCTATATGTGATTCCAATGGTCCCTACTCATATATGTGATTCCAATGGTCCCTACTCCTATATGTGATTCTAATGTTCCCTACTCCTATAACTGATTCCAATGTGCCCTACTCGTGATTCCAATGTTCCCTACTCCTATATGTGATTCCAATGTTCCCTACTACTATATGTGATTCCAATGTTCCCTACTCGTGATACCAATGTTCCCTACACCTATTTGTGATTCCAATGATCCCTACTCCTATATGTGATTCCAATGTTCCCTACTCGTGATTCCAATGTTTCCTACTCCTATATGTGATTACAATGTTCCCTACTCATATATGTTATTCCAATGTTCCCTACTCCTATATGTGATTCCAATGTTCCCTACCCCTATATGTGATTCCAATGTTCCCTACTCCTATATGTTATTCCAATGTTAACTACTCATATATGTGATTCCAATGTTCCTTACTCCTATATGTGATTCCGGTGGTCCCTATTGCTCTATGTGATTCCAATGTCCAATACTCCTATATGTGATTCCAATGTTAACTACTCATATATGTGATTCCAATGTGCCCTACTCGTGATTCCAGTGTTCCCTACTCCTATATGTGATTCTAATGTTCCCTATTCCTATATGTGATTCCAATGTGACCTACATGTGATTCCGATGTTCCCTACTCCTATATGTGATTCCAATGTTCCCTACTACTATATGTGATTCCAATGTTCCATACTTCAATATGTGATTACAATGTTCCCTACTTCTATATGTGATTCCAATGTTTCCCTACTCCTATATGTGATTCCGATGATTCCTACTTCTCTATGTGATTCCAATGTCCCCTACTCTTATATGTGATTCCATTTTTAACTAATCATATATGTGAGTCCAATGGTCCCTACTCCTATATGTGATTCCAATGTTCCCTACTCATATATGTGATTCCAATGTTATCTACTTCTATATGTGATTCCAATGTTACCTACTTCTATATGTGATTACAATGTTAACTACTCATATATGTGATATCAATGTTATCTACTTCTATATATGATTCCAATGTTACCTACTTCTATATGTGATTCCAATGTTCCCTACTCCTATATGTGATTCCAATGTTAACTACTCCTATATGTGATTTCACTGTTCCCTACTCCTATATGTGATTCCAATGTTATCTACTTCTATATGTGATTCCAATGTTATCTACTTCTATATGTGATTCCAATGTTCCATACTTCTATATGTGATTTCAATGTTACCTACTTCTATATGTGATTCCAATGTCCATCTACTCCTATATATGATTCCAATGTTCCGTTGTTCTACTCGTGATATTAATGTTCCCTACTACAATATGTGATTACAATGTTCCCTACTTCTATATGTGATTCCAATGTTACATACTTCAATATGTGATTACAATGTTCCCTACTTCTATATGTGATTCCAGTGTATCCCTACTCCTATATGTGATTCCAATGTTCCTCTCCTATATGTGATTCCAAAGATCCCCACTTCACTATGTGATTCCAATGTCCCCTACTCCTATATGTGATTCCGATGGTCCCTACATCTCTATGTGATTCCAATGTCCCCTACTCCTATATGTGATTCCAATGTTAACTACTCATATATGTGATTGCAATGTTCCCTACTCCTATATGTGATTCCAATGTTCCCTACTCATATATGTGATTCCAATGTTCCCTACTCCTATATGTGATTCCAATGTTCTCTACGCATATATGTGATTCCAATGTTATCTACTTCTATATGTGATTCCAATGTTACCTACTTATATATGTGATTCCAATGTCCATCTATTCCTATATGTGATTCCAATGTTCCCTACTTCTATATGTGATTCCGATGTTCCCTACTTCTATATGTGATTCCAATGTTCCCTTCTTCTATATGTGATTCCAATGTTTCCCTACTCCTGTATGTGATTCCAATGTTCCCTACTCCTATATGTGATTCCAATGTGCCCTACTCGTGATTCCAAAGTTCCCTACTCCTATATGTGATTCCAATGTTCCCTACTACTATATGTGATTCCAATGTTGCCTACTCGTGATACCAATGTTCCCTACTACTATATGTGATTCCAATGTTCCCTACTCATGATACCAATGTTCCCTACACCTATATGTGATTCCAATGTTCCCTACTCGTGATTCCAATGTGTCCTACTCCTATATGTGATTACAATGTTCCCTACTCCTATACGTGATTCCAATGTTCCCTACTCCTATATGTGATTCCAAAATTCCCTACTTCTATATGTGATTCCAATGTTATCTACTTCTATATGTGATTCCATACTTCTATATGTGATTTCAATGTTACCTACTTCTATATGTGATTCCAATGTCCATCTACTCCTATATATGATTCCAATGTTCCTTACTCATATATGTTATTCCAATGTTCCCTACTCCTATATGTGATTCAAATGTTCCCTACTCGTGATATTAATGTTCCCTACTACTATATGTGATTACAATGTTCCCTACTTCTATATGTGATTCCAATGTTACATACTTCAATATGTGATTACAATGTTCCCTAATTCTATATGTGAATCCAGTGTATCCCTACTCCTATATGTGATTCCAATGTTCCTCTCCTATATGTGATTCCGATGGTCCCTACTTCTCTATGTGATTCCAATGTCCCCTACTCCTATATGTGATTCCAATGTTAACTACTCATATATGTGATTGCAATGTTCCCTACTCCTATATGTGATTCCAATGTTCCCTACTCATATATGTGATTCCAATGTTCCCTACTCCTATATGTGATTCCAATGTTCTCTACGCATATATGTGATTCCAATGTTATCTACTTCTATATGTGATTCCAATGTTACCTACTTATATATGTGATTCCAATGTCCATCTATTCCTATATGTGATTCCAATGTTCCCTACTACTACATGTGATTCCGATGTTCCCTACTTCTATATGTGATTCCAATATTCCCTTCTTCTATATGTGATTCCAATGTGCCCTACTCGTAATTCCAATGCTCCCTACTCCTGTATGTGATTCCAATGTTCCCTACTCCTATATGTGATTCCAATGTGCCCTACTCGTGATTCCAAAGTTCCCTACTCCTATATGTGATTCCAATGTTCCCTACTACTATATGTGATTCCAATGTTGCCTACTCGTGATACCAATGTTCCCTACTACTATATGTGATTCCAATGTTCCCTACTCATGATACCAATGTTCCCTACACCTATATGTGATTCCAATGTTCCCTACTCGTGATTCCAATGTGTCCTACTCCTATATGTGATTACAATGTTCCCTACTCCTATACGTGATTCCAATGTTCCCTACTCCTATATGTGATTCCAATGTTCCCTACTTCTATATGTGATTCCAATTTTCTCTACTTCACTATATGATTCTAATATTCCCTACTCCTATATGTGATTCCAATATTCCCTACTCATATATGTGATTCCAATGTTATCTACTTCTATATGTGATTCCAATGTCCATCTACTCCTATATGTGATTCCAATGTTTCCTACTCCTATATGTGATTCCAATGTTCCCTACTACTATATGTGATAACAATGTTCCCTACTCATGATACCAATGTTCCCTACTACTATATGTGATTCCAATGTTCCCTACTCGAGATACCAATGTTCCATACACCTATATGTGATTCCAATGTTCCCTACTCGTGATTCCAATGTGTCCTACTCCTATATGTGATTACAATGTTCCCTACTTCTATACGTGATTCCAATGTTCCCTACTCCTATATGTGATTCCAATGTTAACTATTTCTATATGTGATTCCAATGTTCCATACTTCAATATGTGATTACAATGTTCCCTACTTCTATATGTGATTCCAATGTTTCCCTACTCCTATATGTGATTCCAATGTTCCTCTCCTATATGTGATTCCAAAGATCCCTACTTCACTATGTGATTCCAATGTCCCCTACTCCTATATGTGATTCCAATGTTAACTACTAATATATGTGATTCCAATGTTCCCTACTCATATATGTGATTCCAATGTTATCTACTTCTATATGTGATTCCAATGTTACCTACTTCTATATGTGATTCCAATGTCCATCTACTCCTATATGTGATTCCAATGTTCCCTACTCCTATATGTGATACCAACGTTCCCTACTCATATATGTGATTCCGATATTCCCTACTTCTATATGTGATTCCAATATTCCCTTCTTCTATATGTGATTCCAATGTGCCCTACTCGTAATTCCAATGCTCCCTACTCCTGTATGTGATTCCAATGTTCCCTACTCCTATATGTGATTCCAATGTGCCCTACTCGTGATTCCAAAGTTCCCTACTCCTATATGTGATTCCAATGTTCCCTACTACTATATGTGATTCCAATGTTGCCTACTCGTGATACCAATGTTCCCTACTACTATATGTGATTCCAATGTTCCCTACTCATGATACCAATGTTCCCTACACCTATATGTGATTCCAATGTTCCCTACTCGTGATTCCAATGTGTCCTACTCCTATATGTGATTGAAATGTTCCCTACTCCTATACGTGATTCCAATGTTCCCTACTCCTATATGTGATTCCAATGTTCTCTACTTCTATATGTGATTCCAATGTTCCATACTTCAATATGTGATTCCAATGTTTCCCTACTCCTATATGTGATTCCAATGTTCCTCTCTTATATGTGATTGCAAAGATCCCAACTTCACTATGTGATTCCAATTGTCCCTACTCCTATATGTGATTCCAATGTTCCCTACTCATATATGTGAATCCAATGTTATCTACTTCTATATTTGATTCCAATGTTACCTACTTCTATATGTGATTCCAATGTCCATCTACTCCTATATGTGATTCCAATGTTTCCTACTCCGATATGTGATTCCAATGTTCCCTACTATATGTGATAACAATGTTCCCTACTCGTGATACCAATGTTCCCTACTACTATATGTGATTCCAATGTTCCCTACTCGAGATACCAATGTTCCATACACCTATATGTGATTCCATTGTTCCCTACTCGTGATTCCAATGTGACCTACTCCTATATGTGATTACAATGTTCCCTATTTCTATATGTGATTCCAATGTTCCATACTTCAATATGTGATTACAATGTTCCCTACTTCTATATGTGATTCCAATGTTTCCCTACTCCTATATGTGATTCCAATGTTCCTCTCCTATATGTGATTCCAAAGATCCCTACTTCACTATGTGATTCCAATGTCCCCTACTCCTATATGTGATTCCAATGTTAACTACTCATATATGTGATTCCAATGTTCCCTACTCCTATATGTGATTCCAATGTTATCTACTTTTATATGTGATTCCAATGTTACCTACTTCTATATGTGATTCCAATGTCCATCTACTCCTATATGTGATTCCAATGTTCCCTACTCCTATATGTGATACCAACGTTCCCTACTCATATATGTGATTCCGATATTCCCTACTTCTATATGTGATTACAATGTTCCCTACTCATATATGTGATTCCAATGTGCCCCACTCGTGATTCCAATGTTCCCTACTCCTATATGTGATTCCAATGTTCCCTACTACTATATGTGATTCCAATATTCCCTACTCGTGATACCAATGTTCCCTACTACTATATGTGATTCCAATGTTCCCTACTCGTGATACCAATGTTCCCTACACCTATTTGTGATTCTAATGTTCCCTACTCGTGATTCCAATGTTTCCTACTCCTATATGTGATTACAATGTTCCCTACTCCTATATGTGATTCCAATATTCCCTACTTCTATATGTGATTCCAATTTTCTCTACTTCTATATGTGATTCCAATGTTCCATACTTCAATATGTGATTCCAATGTTCCTCTCCTACATGTGATTCCAAGATCCCTACTTCACTATGTGATTCCAATGTCCCATACTCCTATATGTGATTCCGATGGTCCCTACTTCTATATGTGATTCCAATGTCCCCTACTCCTATATGTGATTCCAATGTTAACTACTCAAATATGTGATTCCAATGTTCCCTACTCGTGATTCCAATGTCCCTATTCCTATATGTGATTCCAATGTTCCCTACCCGTGATTCCAATGTTCCCTACTCCTATTTGTTATTCCTATGTTCCCTACTCCTATATGTGATTCCAATGATCCCTACTCATAGATGTGATTCCAATGGTCCCTACGTCTATATGTGATTCCAATGGTCCCTACTCATATATGTGATTCCAATGGTCCCTAATAATATATATGATTACAATGGTTCCTACTCACATATGTGATTCCAATGTTCCCTACCCGTGATTCCAATGTTCCCTACTCCTATATGTGATTCCAATGTTAACTACACATATATGTGATTCCAATGTTCCCTATTCATATATGTGATTCCAAATATCCCTACTTCACTATGTGATTCCAATGTCCCATACTCCTATATGTGATTCCAATGTTACCTACTCCTATATGTGATTCCAATGTTAACTACACATATATGTGATTCCAATGTTCCCTATTCATATATGTGATTCCAAAGATCCCTACTTCACTATGTGATTCCAATGTCCCATACTCCTATATGTGATTCCGATGGTCCCTACTTCTCTATGTGATTCCAATGTCCCCTACTCCTATATGTGATTCCAATGTTAACTTCTCAAATATGTGATTCCAATGTTCCCTACTCGTGATTCCAATGTCCCTATTCCTATATGTGATTCCAATGTTCCTTACCAGTGATTCCAATGTCCCTATTCCTATATGTGATTCCAATGTTCCCTACCCGTGATTCCAATGTTCCCTACTCCTATTTGTTATTCCAATGTTCCCTACTCCTATATGTGATTCCAATGATCCCTACTCATAGATGTGATTCCAATGGTCCCTACGTCTGTATGTGATTCCAATGGTCCCTACTCATATATGTGATTCCAATGTTCCCTACTAATATATATGATTACAATGGTTCCTACTCACATATGTGATTCCAATGTTCCCTACCCGTGATTCCAATGTTACCTACATCTCTATGTGATTCCAATGTCCCCTACTCCTATATGTGATTCCAATGTTCCATACTTCAATATGTGATTACAATGTTCCCTACCCGTGATTCCAATGTTCCCTACTCCTATATGTGATTCCAATGTTACCTACATCTCTATGTAATTCCAATGTCCCCTACTCCTATTTGTGATTCCAATGTTCCCTACTACTATATGTGATTACAATGTCCCCTACTCGTGATACCAATGTTCCCTACACCTATATTTGATTCCAATGTTCCCTACTCGTGATTCCAATGTCCCCTACTCTTATATGTGATTCCAATGTTAACTACTCCGATATGTGATTCCAATGGTCCCTACTCATATATGTGATTCCAATGTTATCTACTTCTATATGTGATTCCAATGTTACCTACTTCTATATGTGATTCCAATGTCCATCTACTCCTATAGGTGATTCCAATGTTCCCTACTCATATATGTGATTCCAATGTTCCCTACTCATATATGTGATTCCGATGTTCCCTACTTCTATATGTGATTCCAATATTCCATACTTCTATATGTGATTCCAATGTGCCCTACTCGTGATTCCAATGTTCCCTACTCCTATATGTGATTCCTATGTTCCCTACTCCTATATGTGAATCCAATATGCCCTACTCGTGATTCCAATGTTCCCTACTCCTATATGTGATTCCAATGTTCCCTACTCCTATATGTGATTCCAATGTGCCCTACTCGTGATTCCAATGTTCCCTACTCCTATATGTGATTCCAATGTTCCCTACTCCTAAATGTGATTCCAATGTGCCCTACTCGTGTTTCCAATGTTCCCTACTACTATATGTGATTTCAATGTTCACTACTCGTGATACCAATGTTCCCTACTACTATATGTGATTCCAGTGTTGCCTACTCGTGATTCCAATGTTTCCTACTCGTATATGTGATTACAATGTTCCCTACTCCTATACGTGATTCCAATGTTCCCTACTTGTATATGTGATTCCAATTTTCTCTACTTCTATATGTGATTCCAATGATCCATACTTCTCTATGTGATTCAAATGTCCGCTACTACTATATTTGATTCCAATGTTAACTACTCCGATATGTGATTCCAATGGTCCCTATTTCTATATGTGATTCCAATGTTCCCTACTCATATATGTGATTCCAATGTTATCTACTTCTATATGTGATTCCAATGTTACCTACTTCTATATGTGATTCCAATGTCCATCTACTCCTATATGTGATTCCAATGTTCCCTACTCATATATGTGATTCCGATGTTCCCTACTTCTATATGTGATTCCAATATTCCATACTTCTATATGTGATTCCAATGTGCCCTACTCGTGATTCCAATGTTCCATACTCCTATATGTGATTCCAATGTTCCAAACTACTATATGTGATTCCAATGTTCCCTACTCGTGAAACCAATGTTCCCTACACCTATATTTGATTCTAATGTTCCCTACTCGTGATTACAATGTTTCCTACTCATATATGTGATTACAATGTTCCCTACTCCTATATGTGATTCCAATGTGCCCTACTCGTGATTCCAATGTTCCCTACTCCTATATGTGATTCCAATGTTCCCTACTACTATATGTGATTTCAATGTTCCCTACTCGTGATACAAATGTTCCCTACTACTATATGTGATTCCAATTTTCCCTACTCGTGATACCAATGTTCCCTACACCTATATGTCATTCCAATGTGTCCTACTCCTATTTGTGATTCCGATCTTCCCTACTTCTATATGTGATTCCAATATTCCCAACTTCTATATGTGATTCCAATGTGCCCTACTCGTGATTCCAATGTTCCCTACTCCTATATGTGATTCCAATGTTCCCTACTCCTATATGTGATTCTAATGTGCCCTACTCGTGATTCCAATGTTCCTACTCCTATATGTGATTCCAATGTTCCCTACTCCTATATGTGATTACAATGTGCCCTACTCGTGATTTCAATGTTCCCTACTCCTATATGTGATTCCAATGTTCCCTACTACTATATGTGATTCCAATGTTACCTACATCTCTATGTGATTCCAATGTCCCCTACTCCTATATGTGATTCCAATGTTCCATACTTCAATATGTGATTACAATGTTACATACCCGTGATTCCAATATCCCCTACTCCTATATGTGATTCCAATGTTCCCTACTACTATATGTGATTACAATGTTCCCTACTCGTGATACCAATGTTCCCTACACCTATATTTGATTCCAATGTTCCCTACTCGTGATTCCAATGTTTGCTACTCGTATATGTGATTACAATGTTCCCTACTCCTATACGTGATTCCAATGTTCCCTAATTTTATATGTGATTCCAATTTTCTCTACTTCTATATGTGATTCCAATGTTCCATACTTCTCTATTTGATTCCAATGTCCCCTACTCTTATATGTGATTCCAATGTTAACTACTCCGATATGTGATTCCAATGGTCCCTACTCATATATGTGATTCCAATGTTATCTACTTCTATATGTGATTCCAATGTTACCTACTTCTATATGTGATTCCAATGTCCATCTACTCCTATATGTGATTCCAATGTTCCCTACTCATATATGTGATTCCGATGTTCCCTACTTCTATATGTGATTCCAATATTCCATACTTCTATATGTGATTCCAATGTGCCCTACTCGTGATTCCAATGTTCCCTACTCCTATATGTGATTCCTATGTTCCCTTCTCCTATATGTGAATCCAATGTGCCCTACTCGTGATTCCAATGTTCCCTACTCCTATATGTGATTCCAATGTTCCCTACTCCTATATGTGATTCCAATGTGCCCTACTCGTGATTCCAATGTTCCTTACTCCTTACTCCTATATGTGATTCCAATGTTCCCTACTCCTATATGTGATTACAATGTGCCCTACTCGTGATTCCAATGTTCCCTACTACTATATGTGGTTTCAATGTTCACTATTCGTGATACCAATGTTCCCTACTACTATATGTATTTCCAATGTTGCCTACTCGTGATTCCAATGTTTCCTACTCGTATATGTGATTACAATGTTCCCTAATCCTATACGTGATTCCAATGTTCCCTACTTGTATATTTGATTCCAATTTTCTCTACTTCTGTATGTGAATCCAATGATCCATACTTCTGTATGTGATTCCAATGTCCGCTACTCCTATATGTGATTCCAATGTTAACTACTCCGATATGTGATTCCAATGGTCCCTATTTCTATATGTGATTCCAATGTTCCCTACTCATATATGTGATTCCAATGTTATCTACTTCTATATGTGATTCCAATGTTACCTACTTCTATATGTGAATCCAATGTCCATCTACTCCTATATGTGATTCCAATGTTCCCTACTCATATATGTGATTCCGATGTTCCCTACTTCTATATGTGATTCCAATATTCCATACTTCTATATGTGATTCCAATGTGCCCTACTCGTGATTCCAATGTTCCCTACTCCTATATATGATTCCAATGTTCCCTACTCCTATATGTGATTCCAATGTGCCTTACTAGTGATTCCAATGTTCCATACTCCTATATGTGATTCCAATGTTCCCTACTACTATATGTGATTCCAATGTTCCATACTCGTGATACCAATGTTCCCTACACCTATTTTTGATTCTAATGATCCCTACTCGTGATTACAATGTTTCCTACTCATATAATGTGATTAAAATGATCCCTACTCCTATATGTGATTCCAATGTGCCCTACCCGTGATTCCAATGATCCCTACTCCTATATGTGATTCCAATGTTCCCTACTACTATATGTGATTTCAATGTTCCCTACTCGTGATACAAATGTTCCCTACTACTATATGTGATTCCAATGTTCCCTACTCGTGATACCAATGTTCCCTACACCTATATGTCATTCCAATGTGTCCTGCTCCTATTTGTGATTCCGATCTTCCCTACTTCTATATGTGATTCCAATATTCCCAACTTCTATATGTGATTCCAATGTGCCATACTCGTGATTCCAATGTTCCCTACTCCTATATGTGATTCCAATGTTCCCTACTCCTATATGTGATTCTAATGTGCCCTACTCGTGATTCCAATGTTCCTACTCCTATATGTGATTCCAATGTTCCCTACTCCTATATGTGATTCCAATGTGCCCTACTCGTGATTCCACTGTTCCCTACTCCTATATGTGATTCCAATGTTCCCTACTACTATATGTGATTCCAATGTTCCCTACTCGTGATACCAATGTTCCCTACTACTATATGTGATTCCAATGTTCCCTACTCGTGATACCAATGTTCCGTACACCTATATGTGATTCCAATGTTCCCTATTCGTGATTCCAATGTCCCTATTCCTATTTGTGATTCCAATGTTCCCTACCCGTGATTCCAATGTTCCCTACTCCTATTTGTTATTCCAATGTTCCCTACTCCTATATGTGATTCCAATGTTCCCTACTCCTATATGTGATTCCAATGTTCCCTACTCATATATGTGATTCCAATAGACCCTACTAATATATATGATTACAATGGTTCCTACTCACATATGTGATTCCAATGTTCCCTACCCGTGATTCCAATGTTCCCTACTCCTATATGTGATTCCAATGTTACCTACATCTCTATGTGATTCCAATGTCCCCTACTCCTATATGTGATTCCAATGTTCCATACTTCAATATGTGATTACAATGTTCCCTACTTCTATATGTGATTCCAATGTTTCAATACTCCTACATGTGATTCCAATGTTATCTACCTCTATATGTGATTCCAATGTTACCTACTTATATATGTGATTACAATGCCCATCTACTCATATATGTGATTCCAATGTTCCCTACTCCTACATGTGATTCCGATGTTCCCTACTTCTAAATGTGATTCCACTATTCCCTTCTTCTATATGTGATTCCAATGTGCCCTACTCATAATTCCAATGCTCCCTACTCCTGTTACTCCTGTATGTGATTGCAATGTTCCCTACTCCTATATGTGATTACAATGTTCCCTACTCCTATATGTGATTTTAATGTTCCCTACTCCTATGTGATTCCAATATTCCCACTTCTATATGTGATTCCAATTGGCTCTACTTCTATATGTGATTCCAATGTTCCATACTTCAATATGTGATTACAATGTTCCCTACTTCTATATGTGATTCCAATGTGCCCTACTCGTAATTTCAATGTTCCCTACTCCTATATGTGATTCCATTGTTCCCTACTCCTATATGTGATTCCAATGTTCCTACTACTATATGTGATTCCAATGTTCCCTACTCGTGATACCAATGTTCCCTACACCTATATGTGATTCCAATGTTCCCTACTCGTGATTCCAATGTTTCCTACTCCTATATGTGATTACAATGTTCCCTACTACTATATGTGATTCCAATGTTCCCTACTCCTATATGTGATTCCAATGTTCCCTACTACTATATGTGATTCCAATGTTCCCTACTCGTGATACCAATGTTCCCTACACCTATATGTGATTCCATTGTTCCCTACTCGTGATTCCAATGTTTCCTACTCCTATATGTGATTCCAATGTTCCATACTTCAATATGTGATTACAATGTTCCCTACTTCTATATGTGATTCCAATGTTTCCCTACTGCTATATGTGATTACAATGTTCCCTACTTCTATATGTGATTACAATGTTTCCCTACTGCTATATGTGATTCCAATGTTCCTCTCCTATATGTGATTCCAAAGATCCCTACTTCACTATCAGATTCCAATGTCCCATACTCCTATATGTGATTCCGATGGTTCCTTCTTCTCTAGGTGATTCCAATGTCCCCTACTCCTATATGTGATTCCAATGTTAACTACTCATATATGTGATTCCATTGGTCCCAACTCCCATATGTGATTCCAATGTTAACTACTCAAATATGTGATTCCAATGTTCCCTACTCGTGATTCCAATTTCCCTATTCCTATATGTGATTCCAATGTTCCCTACCCGTGATTCCAATGTCCCTATTCCTATATGTGATTCCAATGTTCCCTACCCGTGATTCCAATGTTCCCTACTCATATATATTATTCCAATGGTCCCTACTCCTATATGTGATTCCAATGTTCCCTACTCATATATATGATTCCAATGTTCCCTACTCCTATATGTGATTCCAATGTTCCTTACTAGTGATTCCAATGTTCCATACTCCTATATGTGATTCCAATGTTACCTACATCTTATGTGATTCCAATGTCCCCTACTCCTATAGGTGATTCCAATGTTCCATACTTCAATATGTGATTACAATGTTCCCGACTTCTATATGTAATTCCAATGTTTCCCTACTCCTATATGTGATTCCAATGTTCCTCTCCTATATGTGATTCCAAAGATCCCTACTTCACTATGTGATTCCAATGTCCCCTACTCCTATATGTGATGCAATGTTAACTAACTCTCATATATGTGATTCCAATGTTCCCTGCTCATATATGTGATTGCAATGTTATCTACTTCTATATGTGATTACAATGTTCCATACTTCAATATGTGATTACAATGTTCCCGACTTCTATATGTAATTCCAATGTTTCCTACTCCTGTTACTCCTGTATGTGTTTGCAATGTTCCCTACTCCTATATGTGATTACAATGTTCCCTACTCCTATATGTGATTTTAATGTTCCCTACTCCTATATGTGATTCCAATATTCCCACTTCTATATGTGATTCCAATTGTCTCTACTTCTATATGTGATTCCAATGTTCCATACTTCAATATGTGATTACAATGTTCCCTACTTCTATATGTGATTCCAATGTTTCCCTACTGCTATATGTGATTCCAATGTGCCCTACTCGTAATTTCAATGTTCCCTACTCCTATATGTGATTCCATTGTTCCCTACTCCTATATGTGATTCCAATGTTCCTAACTATATGTGATTCCAATGTTCCCTACTCGTGATACCAATGTTCCCTACACCTATATGTGATTCCAATGTTCCCTACTCGTGATTCCAATGTTTCCTACTCCTATATGTGATTACAATGTTCCCTACTACTATATGTGATTCCAATGTTCCCTACTCCTATATGTGATTCCAATGTTCCCTACTCTATATGTGATTCCAATGTTCCCTACTCGTGATACCAATGTTCCCTACACCTATATGTGATTCCAATGTTCCCTACTCGTGATTCCAATGTTTCCTACTCCTATATGTGATTCCAATGTTCCCTACTTCAATATGTGATTACAATGTTCCCTACTTCTATATGTGATTCCAATGTTTCCCTACTGCTATATGTGATTACAATGTTCCCTACTCCTATATGTGATTCCAATGTTTCCCTACTGCTATATGTGATTCCAATGTTCCTCTCCTATATGTGATTCCAAAGATCCCTACTTCACTATGTGATTCCAATGTCCCATACTCCTATATGTGATTCCGATGGTCCCTTCTTCTCTAGGTGATTCCAATGTCCCCTACTCCTATATGATTCCAATGTTAACTACTCATATATGTGATTCCATTGGTCCAACTCCCATATGTGATTCCAATGTTAACTACTCAAATATGTGATTCCAATGTTCCCTACTCGTGATTCCAATTTCCCTATTCCTATATGTGATTCCAATGTTCCCTACCCGTGATTCCAATGTCCCTATTCCTATATGTGATTCCAATGTTCCCTACCCGTGATTCCAATGTTCCCTACTCATATATATTATTCCAATGGTCCCTACTCCTATATGTGATTCCAATGTTCCCTACTAATATATATGATTACAATGGTTCCTATTCACATATGTGATTCCAATGTTCCCTATCCGTGATTCCAATGTTCCCTACTCCTATATGTGATTCCAATGTTACCTACATCTCTATGTGATTCCAATGTCCCCTACTCCTATAGGTGATTCCAATGTTCCATACTTCAATATGTGATTACAATGTTCCCGACTTCTATATGTAATTCCAATGTTTCCCTACTCCTATATGTGATTCCAATGTTCCTCTCCTATATGTAATTCCAAAGATCCCTACTTCACTATGTGATTCCAATGTCCCCTACTCCTATATGTGAATGCAATGTTAACTAACTACTCATATATGTGATTCCAATGTTCCCTGCTCATATATGTGATTGCAATGTTATCTACTTCTATATGTGATTACAATGTTCCATACTTCAATATGTGATTACAATGTTCCCGACTTCTATATGTAATTCCAATGTTTCCCTACTCCTATATGTGATTCAAATTGTCCTCTCCTATATGTGATTCCAAAGATCCCTACTTCACTATGTGATTCCAATGTCCCCTACTCCTATATGTGATTGCAATGTTAACTACTCATATATGTGATTCCAATGTTCCCTGCTCATATATGTGATTGCAATGTTATCTACTTCTATATGTGATTCCAATGTTACCTACTTCTATATGTGATTCCAATGTCCATCTACTCCTATATGTGATTCCAATGTTCCCTACTCATATATGTTATTCCAATGGTCCCTACTCATATATGTGATTCCGATGTTCCCTACTTCTATATGTGATTCCAATATTCCCTACTTCTATATGTGATTCCATGTGCCCTACTCGTGATTCCAATGTTCCCTACTCCTATATGTGATTCCAATGTTCCCTACTCCTATATGTGATTCCAATGTTCCCTGCTTCTATATGTGATTCCATTGTTCCCCACTCCTACTTTTGATTCCAATGTTCCCTACTCCTATATGTGATTCCAATGTTATCTACTTCTATATGTGATTCCAATGTCCATCTACTCCTATATGTGATTCCAATGTTTCCTACTTATATATGTGATTCCAATTTTCACTACTCCTATATGTGATTCCAATGTGCCATACTCGTGGTTCCAATGTTCCCTATTCCTATATGTGATTACAATGTTCCCTACTACTATATGTGATTCCAATGTTCCCTACTCCTATATGTGATTCCAATGTTCCCTACTACTATATGTGATTCCAATGTTCCCTACTCGTGATACCAATGTTCCCTACACCTATATGTGATTCCAATGTTCCCTACTCGTGATTCCAATGTTTCCTACTCCTATATGTGATTCCAATGTTCCATACTTCAATATGTGATTACAATGTTCCCTACTTCTATATGTGATTCCAATGTTTCCCTACTGCTATATGTGATTACAATGTTCCCTACTTCTATATGTGATTACAATGTTTCCCTACTGCTATATGTGATTCCAATGTTCCTCTCCTATATGTGATTCCAAAGATCCCAACTTCACTATCAGATTCCAATGTCCCATACTCCTATATGTGATTCCGATGGTCCCTTCTTCTCTAGGTGATTCCAATGTCCCCTACTCCTATATGTGATTCCAATGTTAACTACTCATATATGTGATTCCATTGGTCCCAACTCCCATATGTGATTCCAATGTTAACTACTCAAATATGTGATTCCAATGTTCACTACTCGTGATTCCAATTTCCCTATTCCTATATGTGATTCCAATGTTCCCTACCCGTGATTCCAATGTCCCTATTCCTATATGTGATTCCAATGTTCCCTACCCGTGATTCCAATGTTCCCTACTCATATATATTATTCCAATGGTCCCTACTCCTATATGTGATTCCAATGTTCCCTACTAATATATATGATTACAATGGTTCCTATTCACATATGTGATTCCAATGTTCCCTATCCGTGATTCCAATGTTCCCTACTCCTATATGTGATTCCAATGTTACCTACATCTCTATGTGATTCCAATGTCCCCTACTCCTATAGGTGATTCCAATGTTCCATACTTCAATATGTGATTACAATGTTCCCGACTTCTATATGTAATTCCAATGTTTCCCTACTCCTATATGTGATTCCAATGTTCCTCTCCTATATGTGATTCCAAAGATCCCTACTTCACTATGTGATTCCAATGTCCCCTACTCCTATATGTGAATGCAATGTTAACTAACTACTCATATATGTGATTCCAATGTTCCCTGCTCATATATGTGATTGCAATGTTATCTACTTCTATATGTGATTACAATGTTCCATACTTCAATATGTGATTACAATGTTCCCGACTTCTATATGTAATTCCAATGTTTCCTACTCCTGTTACTCCTGTATGTGATTGCAATGTTCCCTACTCCTATATGTGATTACAATGTTCCCTACTCCTATATGTGATTTTAATGTTCCCTACTCCTATATGTGATTCCAATATTCCCACTTCTATATGTGATTCCAATTGTCTCTACTTCTATATGTGATTCCAATGTTCCATACTTCAATATGTGATTACAATGTTCCTTACTTCTATATGTGATTCCAATGTTTCCCTACTGCTATATGTGATTCCAATGTGCCCTACTCGTAATTTCAATGTTCCCTACTCCTATATGTGATTCCATTGTTCCCTACTCCTATATGTGATTCCAATGTTCCTACTACTATATGTGATTCCAATGTTCCCTACTCGTGATACCAATGTTCCCTACACCTATATGTGATTCCAATGTTCCCTACTCGTGATTCCAATGTTTCCTACTCCTATATGTGATTACAATGTTCCCTACTACTATATGTGATTCCAATGTTCCCTACTCCTATATGTGATTCCAATGTTCCCTACTACTATATGTGATTCCAATGTTCCCTACTCGTGATACCAATGTTCCCTACACCTATATGTGATTCCAATGTTCCCTACTCGTGATTCCAATGTTTCCTACTCCTATATGTGATTCCAATGTTCCATACTTCAATATGTGATTACAATGTTCCCTACTTCTATATGTGATTCCAATGTTTCCCTACTGCTATATGTGATTACAATGTTCCCTACTTCTATATGTGATTACAATGTTTCCCTACTGCTATATGTGATTCCAATGTTCCTCTCCTATATGTGATTCCAAAGATCCCTACTTCACTATCAGATTCCAATGTCCCATACTCCTATATGTGATTCCGATGGTCCCTTCTTCTCTAGGTGATTCCAATGTCCCCTACTCCTATATTTGATTCCAATGTTAACTACTCATATATGTGATTCCATTGGTCCCAACTCCCATATGTGATTCCAATGTTAACTACTCAAATATGTGATTCCAATGTTCCCTACTCGTGATTCCAATTTCCCTATTCCTATATGTGATTCCAATGTTCCCTACCCGTGATTCCAATGTCCCTATTCCTATATGTGATTCCAATGTTCCCTACCCGTGATTCCAATGTTCCCTACTCATATATATTATTCCAATGGTCCCTACTCCTATATGTGATTCCAATGTTCCCTACTAATATATATGATTACAATGGTTCCTATTCACATATGTGATTCCAATGTTCCCTATCCGTGATTCCAATGTTCCCTACTCCTATATGTGATTCCAATGTTACCTACATCTCTATGTGATTCCAATGTCCCCTACTCCTATAGGTGATTCCAATGTTCCATACTTCAATATGTGATTACAATGTTCCCGACTTCTATATGTAATTCCAATGTTTCCCTACTCCTATATGTGATTCCAATGTTCCTCTCCTATATGTAATTCCAAAGATCCCTACTTCACTATGTGATTCCAATGTCCCCTACTCCTATATGTGAATGCAATGTTAACTAACTACTCATATATGTGATTCCAATGTTCCCTGCTCATATATGTGATTGCAATGTTATCTACTTCTATATGTGATTACAATGTTCCATACTTCAATATGTGATTACAATGTTCCCGACTTCTATATGTAATTCCAATGTTTCCCTACTCCTATATGTGATTCAAATTGTCCTCTCCTATATGTGATTCCAAAGATCCCTACTTCACTATGTGATTCCAATGTCCCCTACTCCTATATGTGATTGCAATGTTAACTACTCATATATGTGATTCCAATGTTCCCTGCTCATATATGTGATTGCAATGTTATCTACTTCTATATGTGATTCCAATGTTCTACTCGTGATCCAATGTCCACTCTATATGTGATTCCAATGTTCCCTACTCATATATGTTATTCCAATGGTCCCTACTCATATATGTGATTCCGATGTTCCCTACTTCTATATGTGATTCCAATATTCCCTACTTCTATATGTGATTCCATGTGCCCTACTCGTGATTCCAATGTTCCCTACTCCTATATGTGATTCCAATGTTCCCTACTCCTATATGTGATTCCAATGTTCCCTGCTTCTATATGTGATTCCAATGTTCCCCACTCCTACTTTTGATTCCAATGTTCCCTACTCCTATATGTGATTCCAATGTTATCTACTTCTATATGTGATTCCAATGTCCATCTACTCCTATATGTGATTCCAATGTTTCCTACTTATATATGTGATTCCAATTTTCACTACTCCTATATGTGATTCCAATGTGCCATACTCGTGGTTCCAATGTTCCCTATTCCTATATGTGATTCCAATGTTCCCTACTCCGATATGTGATTCCAATGTGCCCTACTCCTATATGTGATTCCAATATTCCATACTCCTATATGTGATTCCAATGTCCCCTAATTCTATATGTGATTCCAATGTTTCATACTCCTGTATGTGATTCCAATGTTCCATACTATTATATGTGATTCCAATGTTACCTTCCCCGTTATGTGATTCCAATGTTCCCTACTTCTATATGTGATTCCAATGATCCCTACTTATATATGTGATTCCAATGGTCCCTATTCATATATGTGATTCAATTGTTCCCTACTTCTATAGGTGATTCCAATGTCCCCTACTCCTATATGTGATTCCAATGTTCCCTACACATATATGTGATTCCAATGTGCCCTACTCATATAGGTGATTTCAATGTTACCTACTCATATATGTGATTCCAATGTTATCTACTTCTATATGTGATTCCAATGTTACCTGCTTCTATATGTGATTCCAATGTCCATCTACTCCTATATGTGTTTCCAATGTTCCCTACTCATATATATGTGATTCGAATGTTCCCTACTCATATATGTGATTCCAATGTTCCCTACTTCTATATGTGATTCCAATATTCCCTACTTCTATATGTGATTCCAATGTGCCCTACTCGTGATTCCAATGTTTCCTACTCCTATATGTGATTCCAATGTTCCCTACTACTATATGTGAATCCAATGTTCCCTGCTTCTATATGTGATTCCAATATTCCCTACTTCTATATGTGATTCCAATGTGCCCTACTCGTGATTCCAATGTTCCCTACTCCTACTTTTGATTCCAATGTCCCCTACTCCTATATGTGAATCTAATGTTCCCTACTCGTGATTCCAATGTTCCCTACTCCTATATGTGATTCCAATGTTCCCTACTCATATATGTGAATCTAATGTTCCCTGCTTCTATATATGATTCCAATGTTCCTTACTCCTACTTTTGATTCCAATGTTCCCTACTCCTATATGTGAATCTAATGTTCCCTACTCGTGATTCCAATGTTCCCTACTCCTATATTTGATACCAATGTTATCTACTTCTATATGTGATTCCAATGTGCCATACTCGTGATTCCAATGTTCCCTACTTCTATATGTGATTACAATGTGCCATACTCGTGATTCCAATGTTGCCTATTCCTATATGTGATTCCAATTTTCCCTACTCCGATATGTGATTCCAATGTGCCCTACTCCTATATGTGATTCCAATGTTCCATACTCCTATATGTGATTCCAATGTTCCCTATTTCTATATGTGATTCCAATGTTTCATACTCCTATATGTGATTCCAATGTTCCATACTATTATATGTGATTACAATGTTACCTTCCCCGTTATGTGATTCCAATGTTCCCTACTTCTATATGTGATTCCAATGGTCCCTACTCATATATGTGATTCCAATGTTCCCTATTCATATATGTGATTCCAATGTTCCCTACTTCTATATGTGATTCCAATGGTCCCTACTCATATATATGATTACAATGGTTCCTACTCACATATGTGATTCCAATGTTCCCTACACGTGAATCCAATGTTCACTACTCCTATATGTGATTCCAATTTTACCTACTTCTCTATGTGATTCCAATGTCCCCTACTCCTATATGTGATTCCAATGTTAACTACTCATATATGTGATTCCAATGGTTCCTACTCACATATGTGATTCCAATGTTCCCTACCCGTGAATCCAATGTTCCCTTCTCATATATGTGATTCCAATGTTCCCTACTCATATATGTGATTTCAATGTTATCTACTCATATATGTGATTCCAATGTTATCTACTTCTATATGTGATTCCAATGTTACCTACTTCTATATGTGAATCTAATGTTATCTACTTCTATATGTGATTCCAATGTCCATCTACTCCTATATGTGATTCCAATGTTCCCTACTCATATATGTTTTTCCAATGTTCCCTACTCCTATATGTGATTCCAAAGTTCCCTACTCATATATGTGATTCCGATGTTCCCTACTTCTATATGTGATTCCAATGTTCCCTATGTCTATATGTGATTCCAATGTGCCCTACTCGTGATTCCAATATTCCCTACTCCTATATGTGATTCCAATGTTCCCTATTCCTATATGTGATTCCAATGTTCCCTACTACTATATGTGATTCCAATGATCCCTACTCCTATATGTGATTCCAATGTTCCCTACTCCTATATGTGATTCCAATGTGCCCTACTCGTGATTCCATTGTTCCCTACTAGTGATACCAATGTTCCCTACTACTATATGTGATTCCAATGTTCCCTACTCGTGATACCAATGTGCCCTACTCGTGATACCAATGTTCCCTACTACTATATGTGATTCCAATGTTCCCTACTCGTGATTCCAATGTTCCCTACTACTATATGTGAATCCAATGTTCCCTGCTTCTATATGTGATTCCAATGTTCCCTACTCTTACTTTTGATTCCAATGTCGCCTACTCCTATATGTGAATCTAATGTTCCCTACTCGTGATTCCAATGTTCCCTACTCCTATATGTGATTCCAATGTTCCCTACTCATATATGTGAATCTAATGTTCCCTGCTTCTATATGTGATTCCAATGTTCCTTACTCCTACTTTTGATTCCAATGTTCCCTACTCCTATATGTGAATCTAATGTTCCCTACTCGTGATTCCAATGTTCCCTACTCCTATATTTGATACCAATGTTATCTACTTCTATATGTGATTCCAATGTGCCATACTCGTGATTCCAATGTTCCCTACTTCTATATGTGATTACAATGTGCCATACTCGTGATTCCAATGTTCCCTATTCCTATATGTGATTCCAATGTTCCCTACTCCGATATGTGATTCCAATGTGCCCTACTCCTATATGTGATTCCAATGTTCCATACTCCTATATGTGATTCCAATGTTCCCTACTTCTATATGTGATTCCAATGTTTCATACTCCTATATGTGATTCCAATGTTCCATACTATTATATGTGATTCCAATGTTACCTTCCCCGTTATGTGATTCCAATGTTCCCTACTTCTATATGTGATTCCAATGGTCCCTACTCATATATGTGATTCCAATGTTCCCTATTCATATATGTGATTCCAATGTTCCCTACTTCTATATGTGATTCCAATGGTCCCTACTCATATATATGATTACAATGGTTCCTACTCACATATGTGATTCCAATGTTCCCTAAACGTGAATCCAATGTTCACTACTCCTATATGTGATTCCAATTTTACCTACTTCTCTATGTGATTCCAATGTCCCCTACTCCTATATGTGATTCCAATGTTAACTACTCATATATGTGATTCCAATGGTTCCTACTCACATATGTGATTCCAATGTTCCCTACCCGTGAATCCAATGTTCCCTACTCATATATGTGATTCCAATGTTCCCTACTCATATATGTGATTTCAATGTTATCTACTCATATATGTGATTCCAATGTTATCTACTTCTATATGTGATTCCAATGTTACCTACTTCTATATGTGAATCTAATGTTATCTACTTCTATATGTGATTCCAATGTC
>CM026402.1:0-60482 GCA_014843695.1 Archivesica marissinica
AGTTGATGCAGGCATATAGTACGTTAGTTGATGCAGGCATATAGTACGTTAGTTGATACAGACATATAGTACGTTAGTTGATGCAGACATATAGTACGTTAGTTGATGCAGGCATATAGTACGTTAGTTGATGCAGGCATATAGTACGTTAGTTGATGCAGGCATATAGTACGTTAGTTAATGCAGACATATAGTAGGTTAGTTAATGCAGACATATAGTACGTTAGTTGATACAGACATATAGTACGTTAGTTGATGCAGACATATAGTACGTTAGTTGATGCAGGCATATAGTACGTTAGTTGATGCAGGCATATAGTACGTTAGTTGATGCAGGCATATAGTACGTTAGTTAATGCAGACATATAGTAGGTTAGTTAATGCAGACATATAGTACCTTAGTTGATGCAGGCATATAGTACGTTAGTTGATGCAGGCATATAGTACGTTAGTTGATGCAGGCAAATAGTACGTTAGTTGATGCAGGCATATAGTACATTAGTTAATGCAGACATATAGTAGGTTAGTTAATGCAGAAATATAGTACCTTAGTTGATGCAGGCATATAGTACGTTAGTTGATGCAGGCATATAGTACGTCAGTTGATGCAGGCATATAGTACGTTAGTTGATGCAGGTATATAGTACGTTATTTGATGCAGGTATATAGTACGTTAGTTGACACTGGCATATAGTACGTTAGTTGATTCAGGTATATAGTACGCTAGTTGATACTGGCATATAGTACGTTAGTTGATACTGGCATATAGTACGTTAGTTAATGCAGGTATATAGTACGTTAATTAATGCAGGTATATAGTAGATTAGTTGATACAGGCATATAGTACGTTAGTTGATACAGACATATAGTACGTTAGTTGATGCAGGCATATAGTACGTTAGTTGATGCAGGCATATAGTACGTTAGTTGATGCAGGTATATAGTAGGTTAGTTAATGCAGATATATAGTACGTTAGTTGATACAGGCATATAGTACGTTAGTTAATACAGACATATAGTACGTTAGTTGATGCAAGCATATAGTACGTTAGTTGATGCAGGTATATAGTAGGTTAGTAAATGCAGGCATATAGTACGTTAGTTGATGCAGGCATAGAGTACGTTAGTTGATGCAGGTATATTGTAGGTTAGTTAATGCAGGTATATAGTACGTTAGTTGATACATGCATATAGTACGTTAGTTGATACAGACATATGGTACGTTAGTTGATACAGGCATATAGTACGTTAGTTGATGCAGACATTTAGTACGTTAGTTGATGCAGGCATATAGTACGTTATTTGATACAGGCATATATTACGCTAGTTGATACTGGCATATAGTACGTTAGTTAATGCAGGTATATAGTACGTTAGTTAATGCAGGTATATAGTAGGTTAGTTGATGCAGACATATAGTACGTTAGTTGATGCAGGCATATAGTACGTTATTTGATACAGGCATATAGTACGCTAGTTGATACAGACATATAGTACGTTAGTTGATGCAGACATATAGTACGTTAGTTGATGCAGGCATATAGTACGTTAGTTGATGCAGGCATATAGTACGTTAGTTGATGCAGGCATATAGTACGTTAGTTAATGCAGACATATAGTAGTTAGTTAATGCAGACATATAGTACGTTAGTTGATGCAGACATATAGTACGTTAGTTGATACAGACATATAGTACGTTAGTTGATGCAGACATATAGTACGTTAGTTGATGCAGGCATATAGTACGTTAGTTGATGCAGGCATATAGTACGTTAGTTGATGCAGGCATATAGTACGTTAGTTAATGCAGACATATAGTAGATTAGTTAATGCAGACATATAGTACCTTAGTTGATGCAGGCATATAGTACGTTAGTTGATGCAGGCATATAGTACTTTAGTTGATGCAGGCAAATAGTACGTTAGTTGATGCAGGCATATAGTACATTAGTTAATGCAGACATATAGTAGGTTAGTTAATGCAGACATATAGTACCTTAGTTGATACAGGCATATAGTACGTTAGTTAATACAGACATATAGTACGTTAGTTGATGCAGGCATATAGTACGTTAGTTGATGCAGGTATATAGTAGGTTAGTAAATGCAGGCATATAGTACGTTAGTTGATGCAGGCATATAGTACGTTAGTTGATGCAGGTATATTGTAGGTTAGTTAATGCAGGTATATAGTACGTTAGTTGATACAGGCATATAGTACGTTAGTTGATACAGACATATGGTACGTTAGTTGATACAGGCATATAGTACGTTAGTTGATGCAGACATTTAGTACGTTAGTTGATGCAGGCATATAGTACGTTATTTGATACAGGCATATATTACGCTAGTTGATACTGGCATATAGTACGTTAGTTAATGCAGGTATATAGTACGTTAGTTAATGCAGGTATATAGTAGGTTAGTTGATGCAGACATATAGTACGTTAGTTGATGCAGGCATATAGTACGTTAGTTGATACAGGCATATAGTACGTTAGTTGATACAGAAATATAGTACGTTAGTTGATGCAGACATATAGTACGTTAGTTGATGCAGGCATATAGTACGTTAGTTGATGCAGGCATATAGTACGTTAGTTGATGCAGGTATATAGTAGGTTAGTAAATGCAGGCATATAGTACGTTAGTTGATGCAGGCATAGAGTACGTTAGTTGATGCAGGTATATTGTAGGTTAGTTAATGCAGGTATATAGTACGTTAGTTGATACATGCATATAGTACGTTAGTTGATACAGACATATGGTACGTTAGTTGATACAGGCATATAGTACGTTAGTTGATGCAGACATTTAGTACGTTAGTTGATGCAGGCATATAATACGTTATTTGATACAGGCATATATTACGCTAGTTGATACTGGCATATAGTACGTTAGTTAATGCAGGTATATAGTACGTTAGTTAATGCAGGTATATAGTAGGTTAGTTGATGCAGACATATAGTACGTTAGTTGATGCAGGCATATAGTACGTTATTTGATACAGGCATATAGTACGCTAGTTGATACAGACATATAGTACGTTAGTTGATGCAGACATATAGTACGTTAGTTGATGCAGGCATATAGTACGTTAGTTGATGCAGGCATATAGTACGTTAGTTGATGCAGGCATATAGTACGTTAGTTAATGCAGACATATAGTAGGTTAGTTAATGCAGACATATAGTACGTTAGTTGATGCAGACATATAGTACGTTAGTTGATACAGACATATAGTACGTTAGTTGATGCAGACATATAGTACGTTAGTTGATGCAGGCATATAGTACGTTAGTTGATGCAGGCATATAGTACGTTAGTTGATGCAGGCATATAGTACGTTAGTTAATGCAGACATATAGTAGGTTAGTTAATGCAGACATATAGTACCTTAGTTGATGCAGGCATATAGTACGTTAGTTGATGCAGGCATATAGTACGTTAGTTGATGCAGGCAAATAGTACGTTAGTTGATGCAGGCATATAGTACATTAGTTAATGCAGACATATAGTAGGTTAGTTAATGCAGACATATAGTACCTTAGTTGATGCAGGCATATAGTACGTTAGTTGATGCAGGCATATAGTACGTTAGTTGATGCAGGCATATAGTACGTTAGTTGATGCAGGTATATAGTACGTTATTTGATGCAGGTATATAGTACGTTAGTTGACACTGGCATATAGTACGTTAGTTGATGCAGGTATATAGTACGCTAGTTGATACTGGCATATAGTACGTTAGTTGATACTGGCATATAGTACGTTAGTTAATGCAGGTATATAGTACGTTAGTTAATGCAGGTATATAGTAGGTTAGTTGATACAGGCATATAGTACGTTAGTTGATACAGACATATAGTACGTTAGTTGATGCAGGCATATAGTACGTTAGTTGATGCAGGCATATAGTACGTTAGTTGATGCAGGCATATAGTACGTTAGTTGATGCAGGCATATAGTACGTTAGTTGATGCAGGCATATAGTACGTTAGTTGATGCAGGCATATAGTACGTTAGTTGATGCAGGCATATAGTACGTTAGTTGATGCAGGCATATAGTACGTTAGTTGATACAGGCATATAGTACGTTAGTTGATGCAGGTATATAGTACGTTAGTTAATGCAGGCATATAGTACGTTAGTTGATGCAGGCATATAGTACGTTAGTTGATGCAGGCATATAGTACGTTAGTTGATGCAGGCATATAGTACGTTAGTTGATGCAGGCATATAGTACGTTAGTTGATGCAGGCATATAGTACGTTAGTTGATGCAGACATATAGTACGTTAGTTGATGCAGGCATATAGTACGTTAGTTGATGCAGGCATATAGTACGTTAGTTGATGCAGGCATATAGTACGTTAGTTAATGCAGGTATATAGTACGTTAGTTGATGCAGGTATATAGTACGTTAGTTGATGCAGGCATATAGTACGTTAGTTGATGCAGGCATATAGTACGTTAGTTGATGCAGGCATATAGTACGTTAGTTGATGCAGGCATATAGTACGTTAGTTGATGCAGGTATATAGTACGTTAGTTAATGCAGGCATATAGTACGTTAGTTGATACAGGCATATAGTACGTTAGTTGATACAGACATATAGTACGTTAGTTGATGCAGGCATATAGTACGTTAGTTGATGCAGGCATATAGTACGTTAGTTGATGCAGGCATATAGTACGTTAGTTGATACAGGCATATAGTACGTTAGTTAATGCAGGTATATAGTAATTGATCAGGCATATAGTACGTTAGTTATCAGGATATAGTACGTTAGTTAATGCAGGTATATAGTAGGTTAGTTGATGCAGACATATAGTACGTTAGTTGATGCAGGCATATAGTACGTTAGTTGATACAGGCATATAGTACGCTAGTTGATACAGGCATATAGTACGTTAGTTAATGCAGGTATATAGTACGTTAGTTGATACATGCATATAGTACGTTAGTTGATACAGACATATGGTACGTTAGTTGATACAGGCATATAGTACGTTAGTTGATGCAGACATTTAGTACGTTAGTTGATGCAGGCATATAATACGTTATTTGATACAGGCATATATTACGCTAGTTGATACTGGCATATAGTACGTTAGTTAATGCAGGTATATAGTACGTTAGTTATGCAGGTATATAGTAGTTAGTTGATGCAGACATATAGTACGTTAGTTGATGCAGGCATATAGTACGTTAGTTGATACAGGCATATAGTACGCTAGTTGATACAGACATATAGTACGTTAGTTGATGCAGACATATAGTACGTTAGTTGATGCAGGCATATAGTACGTTAGTTGATGCAGGCATATAGTACGTTAGTTGATGCAGGCATATAGTACGTTAGTTGATGCAGGCATATAGTAGTTAGTTATGCAGACATATAGTACGTTAGTTGATGCAGACATATAGTACGTTAGTTGATACAGACATATAGTACGTTAGTTGATGCAGCATATAGTACGTTAGTTGATGCAGGCATATAGTACGTTAGTTGATGCAGGCATATAGTACGTTAGTTGATGCAGGCATATAGTACGTTAGTTAATGCAGACATATAGTAGTTAGTTAATGCAGACATATAGTACCTTAGTTGATGCAGGCATATAGTACGTTAGTTGATGCAGGCATATAGTACGTTAGTTGATGCAGGCAAATAGTACGTTAGTTGATGCAGGCATATAGTACATTAGTTAATGCAGACATATAGTAGGTTAGTTAATGCAGACATATAGTACCTTAGTTGATGCAGGCATATAGTACGTTAGTTGATGCAGGCATATAGTACGTTAGTTGATGCAGGCATATAGTACGTTAGTTGATGCAGGTATATAGTACGTTATTTGATGCAGGTATATAGTACGTTAGTTGACACTGGCATATAGTACGTTAGTTGATGCAGGTATATAGTACGCTAGTTGATACTGGCATATAGTACGTTAGTTGATACTGGCATATAGTACGTTAGTTAATGCAGGTATATAGTACGTTAATTAATGCAGGTATATAGTAGGTTAGTTGATACAGGCATATAGTACGTTAGTTGATACAGACATATAGTACGTTAGTTGATGCAGGCATATAGTACGTTAGTTGATGCAGGCATATAGTACGTTAGTTGATGCAGGTATATAGTAGGTTAGTTAATGCAGGTATATAGTACGTTAGTTGATACAGGCATATAGTACGTTAGTTGATACAGACATATAGTACGTTAGTTGATGCATGAATATAGTACGTTAGTTGATGCAGACATTTAGTACGTTAATTGATGCAGGCATATAGTACGTTATTTGATACAGGCATATAGTACGCTAGTTGATACTGGCATATAGTACGTTAGTTAATGCAGGTATATAGTACGTTAGTTAATGCAGGTATATAGTAGGTTAGTTGATGCAGACATATAGTACGTTAGTTGATGCAGGCATATAGTACGTTATTTGATACAGGCATATAGTACGCTAGTTGATACTGGCATATAGAACGTTAGTTAATGCAGGTATATAGTACGTTAGTTAATGCAGGTATATAGTAGGTTAGTTGATGCAGACATATAGTACATTAGTTAATGCAGGTATATAGTACGTTAATTAATGCAGGTATATAGTAGGTTAGTTGATACAGGCATATAGTACGTTAGTTGATACAGACATATAGTACGTTAGTTGATGCAGGCATATAGTACGTTAGTTGATGCAGGCATATAGTACGTTAGTTGATGCAGGTATATAGTAGGTTAGTTAATGCAGGTATATAGTACGTTAGTTGATACAGGCATATAGTACGTTAGTTGATACAGACATATAGTACGTTAGTTGATGCATGAATATAGTACGTTAGTTGATGCAGACATTTAGTACGTTAATTGATGCAGGCACATAGTACGTTATTTGATACAGGCATATAGTACGCTAGTTGATACTGGCATATAGTACGTTAGTTAATGCAGGTATATAGTACGTTAGTTAATGCAGGTATATAGTAGGTTAGTTGATGCAGACATATAGTACGTTAGTTGATGCAGGCATATAGTACGTTATTTGATACAGGCATATAGTACGCTAGTTGATACTGGCATATAGAACGTTAGTTAATGCAGGTATATAGTACGTTAGTTAATGCAGGTATATAGTAGGTTAGTTGATGCAGACATATAGTACGTTAGTTGATGCAGGCATATAGTACGTTAGTTGATACAGACATATAGTACGTTAGTTGATGCAGTCATATAGTACGTTAGTTGATGCAGGCATATAGTACGTTAGTTGATGCAGGCATATAGTACGTTAGTTGATGCAGGCATATAGTACGTTAGTTGATGCAGACATATAGTACGTTAGTTAATGCAGACATATAGTACGTTAGTTGATGCAGACATATAGTACATTAGTTGATGCAGGCATATAGTACGTTAGTTGATGCAGGCATATAGTACGTTAGTTGATGCAGGCATATAGTACGTTAGTTGATGCAGGCATATAGTACGTTAGTTAATGCAGACATATAGTAGGTTAGTTAATGCAGACATATAGTACCTTAGTTGATGCAGGCATATAGTACGTTAGTTGATACAGACATATAGTACGTTAGTTGATGCAGTCATATAGTACGTTAGTTGATGCAGGCAAATAGTACGTTAGTTGATGCAGGCATATAGTAGGTTAGTTGATGCAGGCATATAGTACGTTAGTTGATGCAAACATATAGTACGTTAGTTGATACAGACATATAGTACGTTATTTGAGGCAGACATATAGTACGTTAGTTGATGCAGGCATATAGTACGTTAGTTGCTGCAGGCATATAGTACGTTAGTTGATGCAGGCATATAGTACGTTAGTTAATGCAGACATATGGTAGGTTAGTTAATGCAGACATACAGTACCTTAGTTGATGCAGGCATATAGTACGTTAGTTGATGCAGGCATATAGTACGTTAGTTGATGCAGGCAAATAGTACGTTAGTTGATACAGACATATAGTACGTTAGTTGATGCAGACATATAGTACGTTAGTTGATGCAGGCATATAGTACGTTAGTTGATGCAGGCATATATTACGTTAGTTGATGCAGGCATATAGTACGTTAGTTAATGCAGACATTTAGTAGGTTAGTTAATGCAGACATATAGTACGTTAGTTGATGCAGACATATAGTACGTTAGTTGATACAGACATATAGTACGTTAGTTGATGCAGACATATAGTACGTTAGTTGATGCAGGCATATAGTACGTTAGTTGATGCAGGCATATAGTACGTTAGTTGATGCAGGCATATAGTACGTTAGTTAATGCAGACATATAGTAGGTTAGTTAATGCAGACATATAGTACCTTAGTTGATGCAGGCATATAGTACGTTAGTTGATGCAGGCATATAGTACGTTAGTTGATGCAGGCATATAGTACGTTAGTTGATGCAGGCATATAGTACGTTAGTTGATGCAGGCATATAGTACGTTAGTTAATGCAGACATATAGTACGTTAGTTGATGCAGGCATATAGTACGTTAGTTGATGCAGGCATATAGTACGTTAGTTGATGCAGGCATATAGTACGTTAGTTGATGCAGGTATATAGTACGTTATTTGATGCAAGTATATAGTACGTTAGTTGACACTGGCATATAGTACGTTAGTTGATGCAGGTATATAGTACGCTAGTTGATACTGGCATATAGTACGTTAGTTGATACTGGCATATAGTACGTTAGTTAATGCAGGTATATAGTACGTTAGTTAATGCAGGTATATAGTAGGTTAGTTGATACAGGCATATAGTACGTTAGTTTATACAGACATATAGTACGTTAGTTGATGCAGGCATATAGTACGTTAGTTGATGCAGGCATATAGTACGTTAGTTGATGCAGGTATATAGTAGGTTAGTTAATGCAGGTATATAGTACGTTAGTTGATACAGGCATATAGTACGTTAGTTGATACAGACATATAGTACGTTAGTTGATGCAGGCATATAGTACGTTAGTTGATGCAGACATTTAGTACGTTAGTTGATACAGGCATATAGTACGCTAGTTGATACTGGCATATAGTACGTTAGTTAATGCAGGTATATAGTACGTTATTTGATACAGACATATAGTACGCTAGTTGATACTGGCATATAGAACGTTAGTTAATGCAGGTATATAGTACGTTAGTTAATGCAGGTATATAGTAGGTTAGTTGATGCAGACATATAGTACGTTAGTTGATGCAGTCATATAGTTCGTTAGTTGATACAGACATATAGTACGTTAGTTGATGCAGACATATAGTACGTTAGTTGATGCAGGCATATAGTACGTTAGTTGATGCAGGCATATAGTACGTTAGTTGATGCTGGCATATAGTACGTTAGTTAATGCAGACATATAGTAGGTTAGTTAATGCAGACATATAGTACGTTAGTTGATGCAGACATATAGTACCTTAGTTGATACAGACATATAGTACGTTAGTTGATGCAGACATATAGTACGTTAGTTGATTCAGGCATATAGTACGTTAGTTGATGCAGGCATATAGTACGTTAGTTGATGCAGGCATATAGTACGTTAGTTAATGCAGACATATAGTAGGTTAGTTAATGCAGACATATAGTACCTTAGTTGATGCAGGCATATTGTACGTTAGTTGATGCAGGCATATAGTACGTTAGTTGATGCAGGCAAATAGTACGTTAGTTGATGCAGGCATATAGTACATTAGTTAATGCAGACATATAGTAGGTTAGTTAATGCAGACATATAGTACCTTAGTTGATGCAGGCATATAGTACGTTAGTTGATGCAGGCATATAGTACGTTAGTTTATGCAGGCATATAGTACGTTAGTTGATGCAGGTATATAGTACGTTATTTGATGCAGGTATATAGTATGTTAGTTGACACTGGCATATAGTACGTTAGTTGATGCAGGTATATAGTACGTTAGTTGATACTAGCATATAGTACGTTAGTTGATACTGGCATATAGTACGTTAGTTAATGCAGGTATATAGTACGTTAATTAATGCAGGTATATAGTAGGTTAGTTGATACAGGCATATAGTACGTTAGTTGATACAGACATATAGTACGTTAGTTGATGCAGGCATATAGTACGTTAGTTGATGCAGGCATATAGTACGTTAGTTGATGCAGGTATATAGTAGGTTAGTTAATGCAGATATATAGTACGTTAGTTGATACATGCATATAGTACGTTAGTTGAAACAGACATATAGTACGTTAGTTGATGCAGGCATATAGTACGTTATTTGATGCAGGTATATAGTAGGTTAGTAAATGCAGGCATATAGTACGTTAGTTGATACAGGTATATATTACGTTAGTTGATGCAGGTATATAGTACGTTATTTAATGCAGATATATAGTAGGTTATTTGATTCAGGTATATAGTACGTTAGTTGATGCAGGCATATAGTACGCTAGTTGATGCAGGCATATAGTACACTAGTTGATGCAGGCATATAGTACGTTAGTTGATGCAGGTATATAGTACGTTATTTGATGCAGGCATATAGTACGTTAGTTGATGCAGGCATATAGTACGCTAGTTGATGCAGGCATATAGTACGTTAGTTGATGCAGGCATATAGTACATTAGTTGATGCAGGTATATGATACGTTAGTTAATGCAGGTATATAGTACGTTATTTAATGCAGATATATAGTAGGTTATTTGATTCAGGTATATAGTACGTTAGTTGATGCAGGCATATAGTACGCTAGTTGATGCAGGCATATAGTACACTAGTTGATGCAGGCATATAGTACGTTAGTTGATGCAGGTATATAGTACGTTATTTGATGCAGGCATATAGTACGTTAGTTGATGCAGGCATATAGTACGCTAGTTGATGCAGGCATATAGTACGTTAGTTGATGCAGGCATATAGTACATTAGTTGATGCAGGTATATGATACGTTAGTTAATGCAGACATATAGTAGGTTAGTTGATGCAGGTATATAGTACGTTAGTTGATGCAGGCATATAGTACGTTAGTTAATGCAGACATATAGTACGCTAGTTGATGCAGGCATATAGTACGTTAGTTGATGCAGGCATATAGTACGCTAGTTGATGCAGGCATATAGTACGTTAGCCAGTATGCTAACCTGAGGGAGTAGTGCGCACAGTTGCTGAAACTATTGTTTGTAAACCATATATATCTACAATTACGTCATGTAAAGTCATTGTCGTTGTCACTATACGGTATCTTATTTTACAAAGACTGTGAAAAAAACTTTAGCAACTGAATATATTGCTCACTATCTGTGGCTCGGATGGATGCGTGTGTTTTGGTCATTCCAGTGCCAGTATATATGTGAACAACTAAGTTTTATTTTCAATAGTATGTAATATGAATACAACTTGCATATCACAATTCAATGCCCTCACATATAAGGCTATTTTCGATTACCACTATTAGTTTATACAAATTTATTTTAGCTCGATTGCGAAACAAATTCTTTCAACTTATATAAATCACTCTCGAGACCTCATTCCTGATGGAATCCATCGCCACGAGGTAGAGAAGAGGCAACGTGGAATTTAAATGCCTTGCCTAAGGACACAATCGTAACGGCTCCAGCGGGGCTCGAACTCCAGACCTTTCGCACCTGAAGTGAACGCGCACCCAATGCACCATCACGACTTCCATTACCACTATTTATTTCAGGACATTGGGCAACATACATGACTAAGATGATATCATAAATTGGATCAGCACAATTAGATGCACATAGACGGATCTGTAGTCCAGTGGTAACACGCTGGACTGGTAATCCAGGGATCGCAGGTTCGATCCCCCGTCTGACACTAATAAAATTAACAGTATTTCAGATGGGACATTAAGCCGAGGTCTCGTGTCGGTGCTGTACACCGTGCAAGTAAAAGAACCAGAGGAGACTCTGGAATGGGTCTCTTTCTGTATCATTGCACTACCCTCCAAAACTCTAAAATGACTAATCTCCTCAGTAAGCGTCGCTTATATTGGCACCAACAATATATCAAATGTTAAGGTTCAAGTAACCAGTGCTCGCCTGTGAATAACGTCACTGTATTTATACACTGTATTCCTCCGCCAAATACTACATTATACCAACCTTCAGTTTGCAAGGGTCTGAATTCTTATACCACATCTTTTCTACACATCAACTAGTCTGAAGTCTTCTCAAGTCACATAATTGCCTCAAAAAACACAAAATCTATATACTGACTGTCATGAAAATGCATTTGTACCGAAAAGAAAAATTAACTATATTAGTTATTGGGACTACATTCAATGCACGTCTGCCTATTTACGTGTATACAACCTTTAGTGCTGGCATAAAATGTGAAGTTATCTCCTTTGGTATTCAAGATATAATATATATATATATATATACTCTGTTTAGTATCATAGTGACCCATTCAAATCTTTAAAAATAAGTTATAAACAACCGATTAGTTTAAATATATTTATTTTCTGTCAATACATGATTATTTACAACTGATATAAGGAATTGGACAGAAAACTGTATAGCTTATGATTGTCCTCTCCAACCGATTAGCAACTATATATATACTTTAATATAAAACATACATATATACCATATTAATTAGTTGGAGCAAATCGGTGAGCATAACAGCTTGGATATCCGATGGAATGTACCCCCCTCCATATGTTCGTTTCAGATTTGATATAGTCCATACCATAGGGAGATACTACTCACATGTGTGTTGCATGACACTCACTATCCGCATGTCTCACTATAGAGACAGCTATACATTCAGCATTTAGAATGTATATTGAAACCTCATTAAATTCTACACATTCTCCCAGTTTGTGCAGTTTCTGGATTTAGATTTAATTAAATTGTGTCCGCGCTACCACGGTTACAGACAACGTGTGATACAGATGTCACACTATATATTGAAGCAAGTATTCAGTTGATGAGATTGAGCTATGAATGGGTTCACATTGAGGAATTTCAAACATTCAAATAGTTCTGACTGAAAGTTGGCACAGCACACGCCACAGATTGCAAACACACGCCACATACTGCAAACACACGCCACAGACTGCAAGCACACACCACATACTGCAACACACGACACATACTGCAAACACACGCCACATACTGCTAACACACGCCACAGACTGTTAACACACGCCACAGACTGCAAACACACGCCACAGATTGCAAACACACCACAGACTGCAAACACACGCCACAGACTGCTATCACACGCCACATACTGCAAACACACACCACATACTGCAACACACGCCACAAACTACAAACACACGCCACATACTGCAACACATGCCACATACTGCAATCACACGCCACATACTGCAACATACGCCACAGACTGCTAACACACGCCACATACTGCAACACACGCCACAGACTGCAAACACACGCCACAGACTGCTATCACACGTCACATACTGCAACACACGCCACTTACTGCAAACACACGCCACATACTGCAACACACGCCACATACTGCAACACACGCCACTTACTGCAAACACACGCCACATACTGCAACACACGCCACATACTGCAAACACACGCCACATACTGCAACACACGCCACATATTGCAACACACGCCATATACTGCAACACACGCCACAGACTGCTAACACACGCCACATCTGCAAACACACACCAGCGACTGCAAATACACGCCATAGACTGCAAACACACGCCACATACTGCAACACACACAGACTGCAAACACACGCCACATAGTGCAAACACACACCACAGACTAGGCCACAGACTGCAAACACACGCCACATACTAAAAACACACGCCACAGAGTGCAATCTCACGCCACAGACTGCTAACACAGACTGCAACACACGCCACATACTGCAAACACACGCCACATACTGCAAACACACGCCACAGACTGCTAACACACGCCATAGACTGCAAACACACGCCACATACTGCAAACACACGCCATAGACTGCAAACACACGCCACATACTGCAAGCACACGCCACAGACTGCTAACACACGCCACATACTGCAAACACACGCCACATACTGCAAACACACGCCATAGACTGCAAACACACGCCACATACTGCAAACACACGCCACAGACTGCAAACACACGCCACAGACTGCAAACACACGCCATAGACTGCAAACACACGCCACATACTGCAAACACACACCACAGACTGCAAACACACGCCATAGACTGCAAACACACGCCACATACTGCAAACACACGCCACATACTGCAAACACACGCCACATACTGCAAACACACGCCACATACTGCAAACACACGCCATATACTGCAAACACACGCTAAATACTGCAACACACGCCAAATACTGCAACACACGCCACAGACTGCAAACACACGCCACATACTGCAAACACACGCCACATACTGCAAACACACGCCATAGACTGCAAACACACGCCCCTTGCTGCAAACACACGCCATATACTGCAAACACACGCCACATACTGCAAACACACGCCATATACTGCAAACACACGCCATAGACTGCTAATACACGCCACATACTGCTAGCACACACCACATACTGCAAACACACGCCATAGACTGCAAACACAAGCCACATACTGCAAACACACGCCATAGACTGCAAACACACGCCACATGCTGCAAACACACTCCATAGACTGCAAACACACGCCACATACTGCAAACACACGCCACATACTACAAACACACGCCACAGAGTGCAAACACACGCCACATACTGCAACACACGCCACATACTGCAAACACACGCCACATACTAAAAACACACGCCACAGAGTGCAAACTCACGCCACAGACTTCTAACACAGACTGCAACACACGACACATACTGCAAACACACGCCACATACTGCAAACACACGCCACAGACTGCTAACACACGCCATAGACTGCACACACACGCCACATACTGCAAACCCACGCCATAGACTGCAAACACACGCCACATACTGCAAACACACACCATAGACTGCTAACACACGCCACATACTGCAAACACACACCACATACTGCAAACACACGCCATAGACTGCAAACACACGCCACATACTGCAAACACACGCCACAGACTGCAAACATACGCCACAGACTGCAAACACACGCCACATACTGCAAACATACGCCACAACTGCAAACACACACCAGAGACTGCAAATACACGCCATAGACTGCAAACACACGCCACATACTGCAACACACGCCACAGACTGCAAACACACGCCACATACTGCAAACACACACCACAGACTGCAAACACACGCCACAGACTGCAAACACACGCCACATACTACAAACACACGCCACATACTTCAAACACAGGCCATAGACTGCTAACACACGCCATAGACTGCAAACACACGCCACATACTGCAATCACACACCACAGACTGCAAACACACGCCATAGACTGCAAACACACGCCATAGACTGCAAACACACGCTAAATACTGCAACACACGCCACATACTGCAACACAAGCGACATACTGCAAACACACGCCACATACTGAAAACACACGCCACATACTGCAAACACACGCCATAGACTGCAAACACACGCCACATGCTGCAAACACACGCCATAGACTGCAAACACACGCCACATACTGCAAACACAAGCCATATACTGTAAACACACGCCATATACTGCTAACACACGCCACATACTGCTAACAGACACCACATACTGCAAGCACAAACCATAGACTGCAAAAACACGCCACATACTGCAAACACACGCCACAGACTGCAAACATACGCCACAGACTGCAAACACACGCCACATACTGCAAACACACGCCACAGACTGCACACACACCACATACTGCAAATACACGCCATAGACTGCAAACACACGCCATATACTGCAACACACGCCACAGACTGCAAGCACACGCCACAGACTGCAAACACACGCCACATACTGCAATCACAGGCCACAGACTGCTAACACACGCCACATACTGCAAAACACGCCATAGACTGCAAACACACGCCATAGACTGCTAACACACGCCACAGACTGCAAACACGCGCCATAGACTGCAAACACATGCCACATACTGCAAACACACGCCACAGACTGCAAACACACGCCATAGATTGCAAACACACGCCATAGATTGCAAACACACGCCACATACTGCAAACACACGCCATAGACTGCAAACACACGCCATAGATTGCAAACACACGCCACATACTGCAAACACACGCCATAGACTGCAAGCACACGCTACAGACTGCAAACACACGCCATAGACTGCAAACACACGCCATAGACTGCAAACACACGCTAAATACTGCAACACACGCCACATATTGCAACACACGCGACAGACTGCAAACACACGCCATAAACTGCAAACACACGCCATAGATTGCAAACAAACTCCATAGATTGCAAACACACGCCACATACTGCAAACACACGCCACATACTGCAAACACACGCCACATACTGAAAACACACGCCATAGACTGCCAACACACGCCGCATGCTGCAAACACACGCTATAGACTGCAAACACACGCCACATACTGCAAGCACACGCCATATACTGCAAACACACGCCATAGACTGCTAACACACGCCACATACTGCAAACACACGCCACATACTGCAACACACGCCACATACTGCAAATACACGCCACATACTACAAACACACGCCACAGAGTGCAAACTCACGCCACAGACTGCTAACACACGCCATAGAGTGCAAGCACACGCCACATACTGCAAATACACGCCATAGACTGCAAACACACGCCACATACTGCAAACAGACACCATAGACTGCTAACACACGCCACATACTGCTAACACACACCACATACTGCAAACACACGCCATAGACTGCAAACACACGCCACATACTGCAAACACACGCCACAGACTGCAAACATACGCCACAGACTGCAAACACACGCCACAGACTGCAAACACACGCCACTGACTGCAAACACACAGCACAGACTGCAAATACACGCCATAGACTGCAAACACATGCCACATACTGCAACACACGCCACAGACTGCAACAAACACGCCACAGACTGCAAACACACGCCACATACTGCAAACACACACCACATATTGCAAACACACGCCACAGACTGCAATCACACGCCACATACTGCAAACACACGCCACATACTGCAAACACACACCACATACTGCAAACACACGCCATAGACTGCAAACACACGCCACATAATGCAAACACACACCACAGACTGCAAATATATGCCATAGACTGCAAACACACGCCACATACTGCAACACACGCCACAGACTGCAAACACATGCCACAGACTGCAAACACATGCCACATACTGCAAACACACACCACATACTGCAAACACACGCCACAGACTGCAAACACACGCCACATACTACAAACACACGCCACATACTGCAAACACACGCCATAGACTGCTAACACACGCCACATACTGCAAACACACGCCACATACTGCAAACACATACCACAGACTGCAAACACACGCCATAGACTGCAAACACAGGCCACATACTGCAAACACACACCACAGACTGCAACACACGCCACAGACTGTTAACACACGCCACAGACTGCTAATACACGCCACAGACTGCTAACACACGTCACATACTGCAATACACGACACATACTGCAAACACACGCCACATACTGCAACAAACGCCACATATTGCAAACACCCGCCACATACTGCAAACACACGCCACATACTGTAACACACGCCACATAATGCAAGCACACGCCACATACTGCAAACACACGCCATAGACTGCAAACACACGCCACATACTGCAAACACACGCCACAGACTGCAAACACACGCCACAGACTGCAAACAAACGCCACAGACTGCAAACACACGCCACAAACTGCAACATACGCCACAGACTGCAAACACACGCCATAGACTGCAAACACACGCCACATACTGCAACACACGCCACAGACTGCTAACACACGCCACCTACTGCAACACACGCCACAGACTGCAAACACACGCCATAGACTGCAAACACACGCCACATACTGCAACACACGCCACATACTGCAACACACGCCACATACTGCAACACACGCCACATACTGCAAACACACGCTAAAGACTGCAAACACACGCCATAGACTGCAAACACACGTCACAGACTGCAAACACACGCCACAGAGTGCACCACACGCCACAGACTACAACACACGCCACATACTGCAAACACACGCCACATACTGCAACACACGCTAAAGACTGTAAACACACGCCACATACTGCAAACACACGCCACATACTGCAAACACACGACACATACTGCAAACACACGCTAAAGACTGCAAACACACTCCACATACTGCAAACACACGCCACAGACTGCAAACACACGCCACATACTGCAAACACACGCCAAGACTGCAAACACACGCCACAACTGCAACACACGCCACAACTGCAAACACACGCCACAACTCAAACCCACAACTGCAAATACACGCCATAGACTGCAAACACACGCCACATACTGCAAACACACGCCACAGACTGCAAACACACGCCACAGACTGCAAACAAACGCCACAGACTGAACACACGCCACAAACTGCAACATACGCCACAGACTGCAAACACACGCCATAGACTGCAAACACACGCCACATACTGCAACACACGCCACAGACTGCTAACACACGCCACCTACTGCAACACACGCCACAGACTGCAAACACACGCCATAGACTGCAAACACACGCCACAGACTGCAAACATACGCCACAGACTGCAAACACACGCCACATACTGCAAACATACGCCACAACTGCAAACACACACCAGAGACTGCAAATACACGCCATAGACTGCAAACACACGCCACATACTGCAACACACGCCACAGACTGCAAACACACGCCACATACTGCAAACACACACCACAGACTGCAAACACACGCCACAGACTGCAAACACACGCCACATACTACAAACACACGCCACATACTTCAAACACAGGCCATAGACTGCTAACACACGCCATAGACTGCAAACACACGCCACATACTGCAATCACACACCACAGACTGCAAACACACGCCATAGACTGCAAACACACGCCATAGACTGCAAACACACGCTAAATACTGCAACACACGCCACATACTGCAACACAAGCGACATACTGCAAACACACGCCACATACTGAAAACACACGCCACATACTGCAAACACACGCCATAGACTGCAAACACACGCCACATGCTGCAAACACACGCCATAGACTGCAAACACACGCCACATACTGCAAACACAAGCCATATACTGTAAACACACGCCATATACTGCTAACACACGCCACATACTGCTAACAGACACCACATACTGCAAGCACAAACCATAGACTGCAAAAACACGCCACATACTGCAAACACACGCCACAGACTGCAAACATACGCCACAGACTGCAAACACACGCCACATACTGCAAACACACGCCACAGACTGCACACACACCACATACTGCAAATACACGCCATAGACTGCAAACACACGCCATATACTGCAACACACGCCACAGACTGCAAGCACACGCCACAGACTGCAAACACACGCCACATACTGCAATCACAGGCCACAGACTGCTAACACACGCCACATACTGCAAAACACGCCATAGACTGCAAACACACGCCATAGACTGCTAACACACGCCACAGACTGCAAACACGCGCCATAGACTGCAAACACACGCCACATACTGCAAACACACGCCACATACTGCAAACACACCCATAAACTGCAAACACACGCCATAGACTGCAAACACACGCCACAGACTGCAAACACACGCCACAGACTGCAAACACACGCCACATACTGCAAACACACGCCACAGACTGCAAACACACGCTAAAGACTGCAAACACACGCCACAACTGCAAAACACGCCATAACTGCAAACACACGCCACATACTGCAACACACGCCACATACTGCAAACACACGCTAAAGACTGCAAACACACGCCATAAACTGCAAACACACGCCACAGACTGCAAACACACCCCATAGATGCAAACACACCCCACATACTGCCACAACCAACACACCCCAACCAAACACACCAAACCAACACACCCAAACAAACACACCACAACCAAAACACCCAAACAAACACACCCCACAACCAACACACGCTAAAGACTGTAAACACACGCCACATACTGCAAACACACGCCACATACTGCAAACACACGACACATACTGCAAACACACGCTAAAGACTGCAAACACACGCCACAGACTGCAAACACACGCCACAGACTGCAAACACACGCCACATACTGCAAACACACGCCATAGACTGCAAACACACGCCACATACTGCAAACACACGCCACATACTGCAAACACACGCCACAGACTGCAAACACACGCCACAGACTGCAAACACACGCCACAGACTGCAAACACACGCCACAGACTGCAAACAACCACAGACTGAACACACGCCATAGACTGCAAACACATGCCACATACTGCAACACACGCCACAGACTGCAACAAACACGCCACAGACTGCAAACACACGCCACATACTGCAAACACACACCACATATTGCAAACACACGCCACAGACTGCAATCACACGCCACATACTGCAAACACACGCCACATACTGCAAACACACACCACATACTGCAAACACACGCCATAGACTGCAAACACACGCCACATAATGCAAACACACACCACAGACTGCAAATATATGCCATAGACTGCAAACACACGCCACATACTGCAACACACGCCACAGACTGCAAACACATGCCACAGACTGCAAACACATGCCACATACTGCAAACACACACCACATACTGCAAACACACGCCACATACTGCAAACACACACCACATACTGCAAACACACGCCATAGACTGCAAACACACGCCACATAATGCAAACACACACCACAGACTGCAAATATATGCCATAGACTGCAAACACACGCCACATACTGCAACACACGCCACAGACTGCAAACACATGCCACAGACTGCAAACACATGCCACATACTGCAAACACACACCACATACTGCAAACACACGCCACAGACTGCAAACACACGCCACATACTACAAACACACGCCACATACTGCAAACACACGCCATAGACTGCTAACACACGCCACATACTGCAAACACACGCCACATACTGCAAACACATACCACAGACTGCAAACACACGCCATAGACTGCAAACACACGCCACATACTGCAAACACACACCACATACTGCAACACACGCCACAGACTGTTAACACACGCCACAGACTGCTAATACACGCCACAGACTGCTAACACACGTCACATACTGCAATACACGACACATACTGCAAACACACGCCACATACTGCAACAAACGCCACATATTGCAAACACCCGCCACATACTGCAAACACACGCCACATACTGTAACACACGCCACATAATGCAAGCACACGCCACATACTGCAAACACACGCCATAGACTGCAAACACACGCCACATACTGCAAACACACGCCACAGACTGCAAACACACGCCACAGACTGCAAACAAACGCCACAGACTGAACACACGCCACAAACTGCAACATACGCCACAGACTGCAAACACACGCCATAGACTGCAAACACACGCCACATACTGCAACACACGCCACAGACTGCTAACACACGCCACCTACTGCAACACACGCCACAGACTGCAAACACACGCCATAGACTGCAAACACACGCCACATACTGCAACACACGCCACATACTGCAACACACGCCACATACTGCAACACACGCCACATACTGCAAACACACGCTAAAGACTGCAAACACACGCCATAGACTGCAAACACACGTCACAGACTGCAAACACACGCCACAGAGTGCACCACACGCCACAGACTACAACACACGCCACATACTGCAAACACACGCCACATACTGCAACACACGCTAAAGACTGTAAACACACGCCACATACTGCAAACACACGCCACATACTGCAAACACACGACACATACTGCAAACACACGCTAAAGACTGCAAACACACTCCACATACTGCAAACACACGCCACAGACTGCAAACACACGCCACATACTGCAAACACACGCCATAGACTGCAAACACACGCCACATACTGCAAACACACGCCACAGACTGCAAACACACGCCACAGACTGCAAACAAACGCCACAGACTGAACACACGCCACAAACTGCAACATACGCCACAGACTGCAAACACACGCCATAGACTGCAAACACACGCCACATACTGCAACACACGCCACAGACTGCTAACACACGCCACCTACTGCAACACACGCCACAGACTGCAAACACACGCCATAGACTGCAAACACACGCCACATACTGCAACACACGCCACATACTGCAACACACGCCACATACTGCAACACACGCCACATACTGCAAACACACGCTAAAGACTGCAAACACACGCCATAGACTGCAAACACACGTCACAGACTGCAAACACACGCCACAGAGTGCACCACACGCCACAGACTACAACACACGCCACATACTGCAAACACACGCCACATACTGCAACACACGCTAAAGACTGTAAACACACGCCACATACTGCAAACACACGCCACATACTGCAAACACACGACACATACTGCAAACACACGCTAAAGACTGCAAACACACTCCACATACTGCAAACACACGCCACAGACTGCAAACACACGCCACATACTGCAAACACACGCCATAGACTGCAAACACACGCCACATACTGCAAACACACGCCACATACTTCAAACACACGCAACATACTGCAAACCCACGCCACAGACTGCAAACACACGCCATAGACTGCAAGCACACGCCACAGACTGCAAACAAACGCCACAGACTGAACACACGCCACAGACTGCTAGCACACGCCACATACTGCAAACACGCGCCACATACTGCAAGCACACGCCACAGACTGCAAACACACGCCATAGACTGCAAACACACGCCACAGACTGCAAACACACGCCACAGACTGAACACACGCCACAGACTGCAAACACACGCCACAGACTGCAAACACACGCCACATACTGCAAACACACGCCATAGACTGCAAACACACGCCACATACTGCAAACACACGCCACATACTGCAAACACATGCCACATACTGCAAACACACGCCACAGACTGCAAACACACGCCACATACTGCAATCACACTCCACAGGTTGCAAACACACGCCACAGACTGCAAACACACATTGGAAATAATCAGACATGTTCTCAAGACAGTCCAGAATTACTTCCCGGTCGATCTCCTCATGACGTGCATGTCGTGACCGGGGCACATCCCGCAGCAGCAGCGTAGGATACTGGGATCTTCTGGTCGTCGATCTTGCGAAGGGGGAGGCTTGCCAGCATGAGGACCCACGGCTAAGGCACATTAGGACAGATCCGCCGTCTCTTCTAGATAGTGTTTGAAACACACACTATATCTTCTCTGGCTTCTTCAATCGTTTGCCTCCTTCTACTTCTCCAGCGGATAGACGAGACCGCGGATCTGAGGGAGCGGCAACGGTCGTGGCATCCACGCTCCCCTGAGTGACAATCGACGACCAGATGTCTAACTGCCAGATCCGTATAAATGCTGCTGCGGGGTGACCAACAGTGAGGAGGGTGGCCCTACAAAGGACCACGTACAGACATGGCATGGACAGAAAGAAGAAGCCACCTGAGGATGTCAACATAAGCACCACAGAGGAATAATCGTCTTAGTACGCTCGCCCATATGGTTCGCCGGAGGCGAGGATAAATAAACGCAATCATCATCACCAGAATTACTTCCCTTTGCTCTACCTCAATAACATTGCTTGTGTTTCTTATCAGTAGTAAATTCATATGTACTAGCTTCCTTGACTTTTAAGTAGACAAAACAGGCTACAATTAATTTTGGACGACCCATGATTGACTCAGAAGATAATTCGAACTGGGCAGGTTTACCATTTTATAAATATCCAGAAACATTGAGGAATGACACCATATCTGTAACGACAGTTCGGCCATTGTCCAATCTTCTACTTAAGACACGCAAACCCTCGCCTATTCAAAGCAAATGAAGTCCAAACGATATAGTTTATGCAAATTTATTTTAGCTCGATTGCGAAACAAGTTATTTCAACTTATATTAATCACTCTCGAGACATCATTCCTGATGGAATCCACCGCCGCGAGGGAGAGAGAAGAGACAACGTGGAATTTAAATGCCTTGTCTAAGGGCACAATCGTAACGGCTCCAGTGGGGCTCGAACTCCGGACATTTCGAACCTGAAGCGAACGCGTATCCACTGCCCAAATATTTGGAACATTTCGTTTAGTGCATGATCGAATTATATTTCACCGAATGAACATTAGTTTAAACTTTATTTTTTTACAACGATTGCGAAGCAAGTTTTAACTTATTTTAATCACCCTCGTTATCGCGGATGAAAGCTTATAGGCCTATACGTGTGATGATTCGTGTGGGAGGAAACCGGAGTACCCGGAGAAAACCCACCTGTCCGATCTGGCGACCACCGTACCATCTCACATACGTCCCGGTCCGAGGACCGAACAAGGATTGCATTTGTGAGAATCGAGCGCGCTAACTACTGCGATAATCGAACTGACTGCAGTTCATTCTGTCTTGAGGGAAACTCTTTGAAGAATTAGATCATTATGTATTGATATTGTCAGCCGTTGCTTTGTTAAAGCGTAAGAAAAAACGAAGGGAAACACCGCTGGTGGATACACAGCATCCTTCAGAAAGGGACACGAACAAGGGGCATCTATGGGCGACCACCGTACCCTCTCACATGCTCCCCGTTGAACGTATTATTATCATGAGTAGTGCTATTCACGAGTTATTATAATAGTTTTCTATGTTCATGAGTGAAATATTATTCGATCATTCACTTAATAAACAAATGTTCGTTTTACTTTAGGCTGAAAAAAACGATGCAACCGTGCGATAATTGACGCTGTAATTCGTGTTTAGATAACCATAAATGACGTCACAAAATACGTAATTAATGACGTCACTGACAGCTTGAGTCCGAATAGGTTCGGTTTGATTTGATAATTTAACATATTGCGGCTTCAGCCAAGAAACCAGTTTGACAATTTAAAGTCACTGTCGTGTTTCAATGATTCCATGAATTGTTTTGTTTTTAAGATAAATGAATAGAGACTAAATAAGAATAATTAAAAATAAATAAAAAGTAGAAGTTATAAAAGTAATTCAAAAAATACTGTCAAACTGTTGGTTATTAGACCAACTATGTTACCTCTGCGCCACGGAGGAAACTGCTGGCGATTGTACACATTTAACATTTATTGACATCATTTTCAGTAACAAAATATGTAAACAACGCCAATTTAAGTTTGCTTTTAAAATTTACTCTAAACTGGACAGTTCAATATATACATAATTATATAGGAAATATATGATATAGAATTATATGATTAGATGAGAGTTAGGGTGTGTAACAATATTGCAAGAATTGTCAATACGAGTTACGATGTCTATACAAGGTGGTCATAATACGCCGTGTTTCATTTCTACCTCTGGAAATACCATTTGAGGTTATATCATGCCATTACATGTAACAATTGAAATCTGCTTGGATGGGGACTTAGAATAGGTAGTTCCTACCATCTAAGCGTCGCTGTATACATGTCGGTTACCCGGCGAGTTGTGGTAAGTTATATACAATAAAGTTGCCTATCAGATAGGAGATTAAGAATATAGTAGAAGCTGAGCGGACGTAGACTACAATTGGACTGGGAACCAGACTTACGAACCTGTTACAAGGATTCTATATTTCATGAACTGATTAAAGATGTAGCCATTGAAGCTGGGCGGACTTAGAGTAAAATTGGACTGGGAACCAGACTTACGAACCTGTTACAAGGATTATATAGTTCATGAACTGATTAAAGATGAAGCCATTGAAGCTGGGCGGACTTAGAGTACAATTGGACTGGGAACCAGATCTACGAACCTGTTACAAGGATTATATAGTTCATGAACTGATTAAAGATGTAGCCATTAAAACTGAGCGGCTGTGTTGTTACTATTCCCAAGACGTCGTTTTGTGCCCGAAACGGACTTTTGTAAAGATGGATTAGATTATGAAATGGTATTTGCACTAAAGTCTTATCAATTATTTTATGAATTTGGTACTGATTTCTTCAATGAACGACAATTAAAGACATGTTTCCGGTTCGGTTGGCTAAACCTTGATAAACTATATACAATTACTTACATATTGATATAATAATAAAACTAATAATAATTATGAAGACTTTACCTAACGAGACAACATATTTTCACCAAAAAGTAAATTGACTTTGTGTGTGTATTTACGTTTATTTATCGTCGCTACCGGTTACCCATATGAGCGACGCCTCCTGAAGAGATTAGTCATTTTAGATTTTTGGAGGATAGTGCAATGATACAGACAGAGACCCATTCCAGAGCCTCCTCTGGTTCTTTTACGTACACGGTGTAAAGCACCGACAAGAGTCCTCGGCTTAAAGTCCCATCTGAAAGACTGTTAATTTTATTAAGGTCATACAGGGATCGAACCTGCGATCCCTGGATTACCAGTCCAACGTGTTACCACTGGACAACAGATCCGCCTGTAAGTAAATTGACCATGAGGCGCTCAACATTTATACAAATATCAAATCAAATCAAATCATATTTATTCACTCAGTGCATCATACATGATACAAACATGAGGTTTATATATAGTAATACGGTTTTAAAGAGTTTCAAGAGTTTATTTCGAAATTCAATGGGCAATATGCCCATGAGTACACATTAAACATACAGATATAAATCACTACAGTATTGTAGGCCGACGAGAGAGCGTTGTTGCTCTGATGTATTTCGCATCACCAAGCCATCACTCACTGACACCACAACTCGTTTTTATATTGTATACACCTACCGGTAAATCATTTAATTGGGTTAATGGAATTTAGTTCGCGATCAAATGGCTCATTTTCTGACTAAAACAGATTGGAATCGAGTGTAAAAACATTGCTTGCTCTGAAGAGCTGTAGTCTGGAACTCCCGCTATGTTATACATATTTCCTGTGGGGTTTCTGGTATGTTCAAGAGAACAATGCATTCCCATTTCATACAACAAATATTGGTGATAAGCGTTTTAATGTAACTTAAATTGTGTTTCGTATCATTATTTTCATTTGTCTCAAAGGAGAACATAACACTATTATAATTATATCTACAGGGAACATAACAATTAGTACTAGAAGAACAAACACATAACTTTGTTCTTCTCTCCACAAAGAAGGTAATGTAATTTGCTGAACTGTATTATTCTGCTATTTGGTGTGCATATATAAGCGTGTTGTGATGCGTATGCAAGTGACTTATATGTGTCTTCGTAAGAGAAACCATCACGTCTTCGTTGAATTTCTCTACTATTTTAGCCCTTTTCAATAACATGATTTATCTGCCCTTTAGTACTCTTCAATCAGAGACACTAAACGCGCGGAGCGCGCACCTGCTCACTTCCGGGTAGTATACAAATTGATCGCCATTATAAATAATACGTCTACGTACATTGAAATTACAAACATACGACTATGCCGTCGAAGCAGAGATATTGCTGTGTGTGTAAAAACCACGGCGGGAAGGTAGTAGATGGAAAGAAGATATCCATGCATCGATTTCCAGCTGATTAGGAAGGTTTGGATTCCACGATGCAAGCACGCTCGACCCAACTTCGTATTCGTCAACAGCGACCAGACGAGGATGTGTAGTGTTCATTTTCTTGGACGATCGGGGCCCACGAAAGGAAATCCCTTACCTTGCTACTTCCCCAAAGCGAATGGCGATGAAAAAGTCTACAACTTATCGGTAAAAAAAAAACGATGTTTTTAGTGAATAATATGATATAACAGTTCGTCTCTTTGCAACTACTTATAAATTGTCTGTCCGATTAGCGCAGTGGTTAGCGCGCTCGCTTCTCACCAATGCAACACGGGGTCGTTCTTCGGACCGGGACGTATGTGAGATGGTACGGTTGTCGCCAGAGCTGACAGGTGGATTTTCTCCGGGTACCGGTTTCCTCACACACGAATGACAACATATACGCTTTCATCCACGCCAACGAGATATATTAATATAAGTTGTTAGAACTTGCTTCGCAATCGTTGTAAAATAAATAAAGTTTAAGCTTTTTATAAACTACTTCTAAATGTTGTACAATAACACTATGCAGTATAGTAATAATAATAATACTATTAATAAAGACTTTATTTTACGAGCAACAAATCAGACCTTGAACATTATACAATGACATAGAAAATATATTAATTAAAGAAACACTACAAGTACAATATTGGAGATAATCACTATAAGCTTTAAGCTTCCGATTAAATCCATTTTCGTTTGTATAGCTATACAATAGATATGTACTGTACATAATGAACGAACACATATGTTTAAACCAAGTACAGTATTCAGCAATACGTGGAAGCTCATCTATTATTTATATATATAAACCAGATTTGTATGTTTCCGTTGGCTTATTCCATCTTAAATTACACGGAGATCGGATTCTTAGCAACGATTTCAAAGCAAACATATTTGAAGCAAACCCAAACAACATCCAGGAAAGCATAGACGATGTTCGTGAGAATCTGTTCACTACCTGTAGTAGAGTCACTATAAGAATAATTGCTCGTTTAATTCTAGAATTTAGCCACTTTGCATGGTGATAGTATGATGACATGCGACTATCTTTCCAACGAGACCCTAGAGTCTGGGTCAAGGGGTCCCCCAAAATCCAAGATGGCCGCCAAGATGGCCTGCATTTATAGATAAATATATAAATAGTTGTATTTCTTATTTATTAGCACATATAAACAAATAAAATTAATAGCATCCTGTTCTGAAAGGAAATGTTCAAAAACTGAAAGCCGTCAATGATGATCTAATGTCAAGGTCAAGGTCATTTTCAAGGTCACATGATCAAAATTTGAAGAAATTTATTCTAACATATATAATTATGAATGTTTTGGATTATTTATATTAAATATTATACTGATTTGCACATCAACTTAGAGCACAATTTATCTTCTTTGAAATGGAGTACTGCTATCACATACTATATTGCCATGGTAATAAGATGGACGTTTTGTTAACATGTGTGGTGAAAGTAGTCTATACAGTAACTACTTCTGTCCGCCTACGTGGTCGAGTGGTTAAGGTCACTGACTTGTTATACCACTGTAACCTATCATCACTAATGGTCACGGGTTCGAGCCCCGCTCAGGCCGTGTTTCATTTATATGAACAAGTTGGCAGTTTCTTACGGAGGTTGGTGCACCCAAGTACTGGTTAACCGCTGGAGCCTGCCCAGGAAAGGTGTTGTTAGATAAACTGCCCGCCCGCGATATAGCAGGCGTAAAACCCGAAATATAACATAATAGTAACTACTTCTATTAACATATTTTCTTTTTAATATATGCATAATATCGCTTTATATAATTATACTACAGTATATTATTTAAAGTTATGTAGGTTTCACCATAATGACGACTAATAACCAATATGGCCGCCATATTACACTTTTACAAATACAATGTGTGTAATAAAAATACAAGACTGAAATGAATATGAATCATGGTACTACGTACCTACGGGTCATCTATTACCCAGATAATGCCATTCCGATATCATATTTAACACTATTCATGTCCAAGAAGCACTGTGGTTTAATGTTAAATAAATCACTGGCCTCATTCGAATCCTGGCGGGAACAGAATTGCGTGTCGGTTTCAACAATAACGCAATCCAGCATGATTGGGAACCTGAGGAAACAGACATTGAGCGTAGATCAGGTGGCGTTGATTCTTAATTGTGAAACCTTGTTTTACAATTCAAAGGCCATCAATGATACAATTGTACTTAAAGCCTATCTCAGTGTCCATTGCATTTACATAAAGCGGTGCATGGAAGCTCAACCTTCACACACGACAACCCTTATCCTTGTCACAGCCACCACAGCCACACTTCAATAATTCCATGCAGGAGTTTGATGCTGGTAACAACGTTGTCCACAGTGGTTTCCATGGTGAGTGTAGGTCAGCTTCCTTTATCCATCCATGTTCTGCTGGAGATGGTAGTGTTGGCGATGGACATAGTGCTTGACCCCAGCAGTAGCCTGCCTGGTAGGCTGCACGCTGTGTGTGCTGGTAAAGAGCAGCATATGTTGGTGGTATAGCATCTATAGAACGGCCTTTCGGTGTGAATAGATCCTGACGGACATCATTGGTGTTTTCGCATTGACTTGACCTGTCGTACATCAACACAACAAACCGTTCAACAACAGGGATACAGTCATTGATCTGCTGTTCACTTGGTGTGTTGCCCAATGTTGTAAATGCCTGAACTGCCAGAGGAAATGATAACAAAGTGTTCCAAGCTGTTCGCTTTCCTTATCCCAGAAATCCTGACACCTGGTCGCAGCCCGTAAATGCAAGGAATCCTGGCAATGCCCTCGCCATATCTTCGCCCATAGCTGTGACCATGCTGTGTATTGGTATATATCTGAGAAGTTTTCCTGTGCCAAATTCAAACCATAGCTCATCTAAGCCACACTTACTGAACATTCCTGCAGCTGTCACAATAACGTCAGTATCAACTGTCTTAATCATAAGCCGCTTCATTTCAGATTTGCCGACATGAGCTGCGTGAAGTAGAAGCCTGCTCTCTGCTTCCTCATGTGAGCATGGTGCAATGGAATCTCTATTTTCGATTGCTGTTGTTTCAATAATGACCCCTTTTGTGGAAATGATATATTTTCCATATGGAACTGTCATATTGCTACATTCAGTTGCCAATAAGTCAAATAATTCATTCTTGTTCTTATCATTTCGCAGGAAGGTGTCCCAGTTAGATGGAATTGTCGTATCAGGCAGCACCCTTTTACGAATACCAGTACCACGATCTCCCCGTGCCCCAGTTTTCAAGCTAGTGTCAATGTATCTATCCCAAACTAAATCAACTCTATGGACTATAGTCAAATGCCCTTGTACATATGGCAGAAACACGTCTACAGCATAATCCTGAAATGTCCTGCATTTTTTCTGTGGCTTCAGCATATTAATAATCGCAGCACCATCAAACAACAGCGCGTCTACCACTGGATTTTCATGTGTTGGTTCACATGACTGGCAGAGCTGTTCCAGACAGGGCGTCAGTTCAGACTTTTTTCTAGTGCGCAACTTATCAAAGTGTGAGAGTGATGGGGCATATTTAGTGTTTACATGTGATAAGAACTCACTAAGGTCTCCTTTTCGAACCTGACACGACACATATAGCCTCGAGAATAAAGCGCAAGTCACTTTAAGGGACACAAGTTCAAGTTTTTGCTTTGACTGTTTCCCAAATGGTGGCCTGCTGAACAATGGTAATTTGGTTTGTTTAATTGTGTTTGTCACTGATTGTTCACGTGTTGCAAGCCTCTCCTGTACACATGTCTCATATTGCTGCTTCCCCAAGTCTGTTGGGTGTTTTATGCTCTCTGCTACACTTGGGTCAACACTATCTCTTGTGTCAAGAACTAGTAGGTCATCCGATTTATCAGCAAACGGGTTTCTTAGGTTTTGCATCACATACACCAGATCATTTACTTGCTGCTGAAATGTATGTTGGATACTCTTTGTTTGTTCGTGATGTTTGTAATTGGATTCAGCTGTAGAGACAATGTTTGAATCTTCAAATTCATTAACCAGCCTGGCTATTTCAAGGCCACATAGCATCCAATGTAAAAGTTGTGTAGTTGTGTCAAGCATTTAGTATCCACTTGAGCCGCGGCATCAACACTACTTAGACGGGTTACCTTTCTTGGAGTTTCTGTTGGGTCATTCCTGCTTGAAGTTGCATGACGTTCTTGTCGTTCATATTTCCACAATCCAACATTATTTCTACATGTTTTATGCCATTTTGCACCATATACTTTTAGCAATATCACCAACTAAGCTGTTATGGAGTTGATATAGACAACGTCCAGACCTATAATAGCGGTTGATGTCCTGTAGGAATGTTTCATAATTAACTGGACAAACAAGATGAGCATTGTTTTTCTCCTGGCACAATACATATTTTGCCCAATCAATTGCATATTCCTCTATACTACTTGTCGACTGTTTTTTTTCTAAATCAATGTTTTCAGTTTTAGCTATGACAACTTTTTTGACATTGATGCTACGTTGGTACATGTATGTTAGTATATCTCATGTTAGTAAAGTTAGTAATGCATTCTTGTGATGAATCTTGTGTTAGTAGTTTGTTATTGCTGCAGGCAACCATTACATAAAAATGTCATACTACTGGTGGTTATCAAATATACTAGTCACAAGAGCTATGCATTATCAAAACAAATGCTCCGGGAATTTGACTTCTTATGACAGTACATACCTCTATAATAATTAGTGTGTGTGCATAATTTAACTAAATTATAAAAATGTAAGCCATTTAGTACTGCAACAATTTTAATATCCGAATCAATACCATATCCGGATATACGGCTACTACTATATATACATATTTCTTAGCAGTTATAAAATATTAAAATTGTTTTAGAGTTCATTTATGTCGATTGTATGTGTATCAAACATTTAAACGTTTATTTTAATCTAAAAAGGAAAAAATATATAATCATTCTATTGCACAATACATATTTGGATTCCACTGGGAAAATGGCGGCCAACTTGGAAATCATCTTGTATATCAATGGATACAAAACAGAAGTCAGTAATCAACATACCAAATTAAAGGGCATACATCATGCATTACATTAATGTAAATAACATACTATTAAAACCTATAGTTTTCAAAATAAAGGTACTTGTGCACGGTAAAAATGTGTTTTTTATGTAAATTGCACCATTTGACCTTGACTATGACCTTGACTTTGACCAATGAGCACCCATAATGTATTTCATGTTAAGCATACATTTAATATATATGATATCCAGTTGATTTGATTTAAATCTGTCAAGTAATAAAAGTATAATACAATTATATGTCCAACTCACTGACACTGCAAAAACGGCGGCCATCTTGGCGGCCATCTTGAATATTGGGGGACCCCTTGACCCAGAACCTAGGGTCTCGTTAGGAAAAGGTCCACACATTATCATTCTATCAGTACACCAAGTGGCTAAATTCTAGAATTAAGCGAGCAATTATTGCAAAATACCCTTGTAGTGACTCTACTGTAGCATGCTTGCTCCTACCATTAAATTATTCCAATGAATCTATCATGTTCCTCTTGTTATCATTTCCCTATGCTTATTAGCCAATCTCAATTTCAACCATCGGTGAGTTACTGCCCCTGAATACTCACTGCCCCTGAATATTCCCTAAAAGTATGAAAGTCCTCTTAAGTTATTTCCTTTGTTTTTATCGTTGTTTCCTTTGCACACAATGCTACCAATTTTCTTCCACTTTCTCATATTATAATTATTATGTTACTATATATCGACAGATATCCAATAGTGTATACAATGGGTACACATTCTGTAAATTTTGTTATCAATTAACTGACATAATTTAGATAAAATCACATTTATCACAACGCAACATCTGGTTATGGAACAACTGTAAAGACAAAGGATTCCAACTGAAAGGACCAGTATGCATTTAGGGATAAATCGGACTTTATCCGCCAAGGGAGGTAATAGAAAATCCAACGATGCTCCTCATTAATTGCTGTATGTATTTCTTTCCCCTTAAATATCTCGTTATCTTATTTATATTCTAAATTAAAACATAGACGTATTAATTAATAGTTTAGACAAGATTACCACACTGTCATACCGTAACTACAATACGTACATGTACCTTTAGTACCTTAATTATTGAAGAATATCTCTATAATCTATAACTGTCGGTGCTATCAATTTTCATTAATGTAATTTTCACATTTTTAAAACTCGACAGACATATAACATATGCAATGGATCCTTTACTGTTAAAATAGGTTGTCAATTAATTTTGTTCAAATTACAACGATTGCGAAGCAAGTTCTAGCAACTTATATTAACGACGACGAAAGCGTAAATGTGGTCATTCGTGTGGGAGGAAAACCCTGAGTATCCTGAGAAAACTCACATGTCCGATCTGGCGACAACCGTACCATCGCACATACTTCCCGGTCCGAGGATCGAACCCGGGTTGCATTGGTGAGAAGCGAGCGTGCTATCCTCTGTACAAATCGGAAACATATGTCTATGTTTGTCAATAGCAAATTTACAACTTTCTAAATTGGTAAGATATTGAGTTGGAACGTTCAGGATTTGTTTTTTAGACATTGTGGTATGAACCTGTTATCAACTACATACTACCCAAGTGCCCGTTCTCGTTTGTCGCCAGTTAGCAGTATGTGTTTTACGTTTAGTTATCGTCGCTAGCCGTTGCCCATATGAGCGACGCCTCCTGAAGAGATTAGTAATTTTGGACTGTTGGAAGATAGTGCAATGATACAGACAGAGACCCATTCCAGAATATCCTCTGGTTCTTTTACGTGCACGATGTAAAGTACCGACACGAGACCTCGGTTTAACGTCCCATCTGAAAGACTGTTAATTTTATTATGGTCAGACGGGGGATCGAACCTGCGCTCCCTGAATTACCAGTCCAGCGTGTTACCAGCCAGTTATAAGTTGGCAGACAAGTACATTTTATATATCTAAGATCGGTTACCGCACCCAAAACCGTAAGAAGCTCAGGTGCACATTCCTGTTCACGGTAGGATCTGATTGCCTTATGTTCACTTTGCTTGCCAGTCATCTTAGTGATATAAAGCCGATATAAGCGTCTTAGACAAGTTAAGTCGCAACGCAGGCAGTACTTGACGGAGCTGTAGACTGGAATAGGATTAAGACACGACACTCTAGTACCAGTAGCACAAAGCACAGCACAGGAGATAAAACCATCAAATAAGTAAAGCAAACAAACGTCAATCCGCACAGTGCATGTCTGGGAATTATTGATAGCATTGCGGAAGCACATGAGTAGCTCGCGCATGCTTGTACTGCTCATGATGGGATCAGATATGGTTGTGTGTTTTACGTTTATTTTTCGTCGCTACCGGTTGCCCATATGAGCGACGCCTCCTGAAGAGATTAGTAATTTTAGATTGTTGGAGGATAGTGCAATGATACAAACAGAGACCCATTCCAGAGTCTACTCTGGTTCTTTTACGTGCACGGTGTAAAGCACCGACATGATACCTCGGTTTAGCGTCCCATCTAAAAGACTGTTAATTTTATTAGGGTCAGACGGGGAATCGAACCCTGGATTACCAGTCCAGCGTGTTACCACTCGACTACAGATCCGTCTGTTCAGATAGGGTTGATATTATCCTAGATTTTATTCTTTATTTACGTCTCATAAATGTACAACAAACAACATTCAATATAATAAAAACATATCGATGTACATTGCCACTCAATAATGAATTATAAGAGACAGTAACAGTAACAATTCACAATAGAACACGATTCAACATATAAGTTTCTTAAAACTAGAGTTTATATAGGTTGATCCAGACCGATACTCTCACAAACTGAAGACAATCGTCAAAATGGTGACGGGAACATTGCCACCATTACACCACAGCCGCAAAACGTCACCATGTGTAACCGCTATCAGTGAGATTCTCGGTCCAAAACAAGACCTACTCTTAGATATAAATGTGTTAAATCTAAATTGCCTACGCTAATCTTATCTAAGAAGTGCTTAAAATATTTATTAAAACACTGATATTGAAAAAGAGCACTAACCTGCTTATTAATTAAAAAATGGTATAAAAAACAATTATCACCTCTGATCAGATCAGTGGTGAACTGATTAGCATAGACTATTTAGTTGGCAATAAAAAAAAGTATTCATAGTATTAAGAAACAATTGAGATACATTATTTACATGCTAAATATATATATATATATATATATTACAATCTATGAACTGCATAACATAATGATTTTATTTACACGTCAAAAACCGTCGTTTTTGAAGAATTTCAAAACATGTTTTGGCACATAATCTTATCAGTTCCTTGCTGGAGAAAATTAAAACAAACTGTTCTGAATCAGAAAGATTAATAAAATTACCATAAATACCCATTGTTTTTCTAATAAGCGGTTACCTAATATCTTCATACGTACAACATTGCAAAATAACATGTAGTTCATTTTCAACGGAGTCACAGAATGGACATTTCCTTTGATCTACACTCAGATTCTCGTACCTGCCCGTCTCTATTCTTATTGGTGCAACACCACAACGAAATTTACTCAAAGCAGCTCTATGACTAAGAGTTAAAAACATCATACAATAGTCTTCTACTTTGAATTCTGTTTTAAATAGCTTATACAACCGTAATTTATTTCTACCTCGACCCGATATACCAACATCTCTATTAATAGATGTAAACTAGTTTAATTTGAGCCTAGCCATTAGTTTACTTTCCATTGAGAATACTAATGATGATGGCTTAGGCTCGGTAATATTTGCAAACATACTTAAATTATTTTCATTAAATACTTTTATAATTAAATAATACCAATTTTTACATGAAACATTTGCCTTAGAAGCCACCCAACGTGCTATGCGTTTGTTCATACGATGTGTATCCATTGACGATATTTTGGACCAGAATAAACATATGCTTTTCCACTGCCATACAACAGTCGGCTTCCAACCCATTTCTCCTGCAATGGCAGTATTTGGAGTGTATTTGCCTACACCCAAAAAGAACCTCATTGCTCTGTTATGAACTGAATCTATACATGAAAATGTTTTGAGGCCCCATATTGGTGCACTGTAATTTATAACAGGATGCACTGTAGACTCATACAGTTTGGTATATACATCATATGGGACACCCCCCAGAACTTTATATTTGGCAATTAAGAGACCAAGGGCACGGCTAGCACTTTGAGCTACTGCTTTAGTCATTATGTTATAATCCACATGTTCACTTAACAACACACCAAGATACATATACTTATCAACAACTTGTATTAATGTAATACCACATATAAAGTTGACGGTTGTTCTCTGTACCGATTTAGAACGAAAATTTACGAAATTTAGGACGACAATATTACTCTTTGAGGCATTGACATTCATTTTATTTAAAATACACCAGTTATTCAAAGCATCTAATAGTATTTGTAGATTGTAGATCCTATGTTATATTTCATTCGACCATTTAATTTAATTTTGTATGTTACACATCTCTAATATTTCGAAATAATCTAACACATAGCTTTGATATACCTATATATCGCATGTAAACAGTGGCTGTTCGATTAGCGCAGTGATTAGCGCGCTCGCTTTTCACCAATGCAACCCGGGTTCGATCATCGGATAGGGAAGTATGTGAGATGATACGGTGGTCGCCAGATCGGACATGTGGATTTTCTCCGAGTACTCCGGTTTCGTTCCACACAAATGACCACATTTACGCTTTCATCCGCGCCAACGAGAGTGATTAATATAAGTTGCTAGAACTTGCTTCGCAATCGTTGTAAAATAAATAATGTTTAAACAGTTGCAGAGAGTCTACACTGCTTCATTTAATGACTACACACATTGTATAAGTAGCATACAATTACTTATCTAATGATAGAAGTCTTCTACAAATGTAGAAGAAGATAGTATTACACTAAGTCTTCAAAGGGATGCAAATACGTACATGCTCTGAATCATAGGCCCGTTGAGTTTCTGCTACAATTGCTAACTCTTACAAGAGGTCAATGCAGTCTATCGCTTACAGGTTGCCTCTACAATACTCACCAGAACGATTCCTTGACATAGTTTATTTGCGATAATTGACTTCAAATAAATCACTCTCCCCTCACCGCTGTTGATTCGACTCACAATGGGAGTGTCGAGTGATTCAAGTCCGTGTGTACAAGTTAAACAGCTTCAGCATGATAACATCACATAATGCGAGTAAGCTATTCAGTTGGCATGTGGAAGGTCAGTGGTTATACCGGTGCCCGTTCGTGCGACTATCAATCCCCAAAACGCACGTGCATTTTCTTTTCGATTGGGTACTTGCAATGCTACTATGTAACATCTTATATGTTTGTGTTTTTCTCCAAAATATGTCACACCTCAATGACTTGATGTCTATGTACGAACTGGGGTTATAGAATAAAACTCCGCCAACCCCTAAACGCGATATAAATCCGTTGCCATGGAAACCGTGACACTCCAGTGTATTTACACTGGAAACTCTACCGAAACGTCCTAAATATATAGTATAGTTTTAGACAAAGCTAAACATCAACACATAATTTGTATGATAGCTAATGTCTTGTTGATTCGTTCTAATATTCACCCGTCCGAGAAATTGGGAATATGAGTGATGCGCCGGAAAAGAGGATATTCTTTGAGGTGTAAAATAGCGATCGCCAAGACCTTAGTTTAGTATCATGCAGAAATGTATTTTAGTGATTCAAGTCCGTGTTTACCAGTTAAGTAGCTACATGGTAACACAACACAACGAAAACATTTCCATTAAATGATTTTGTTTTTACCGTAAAATACGAATCAGAAATAGAGGTACATGGTAGCATCTCTGCAAATGATCAACTGGCTGTCCGATTAGCGTAGTGGTTAGCGCGCTCGTCATCAATGCAATCCGGGTTTGATCCTCTGACCGGGGAGTATGTGAGATGGTACGGTGGTCACCAGATCGGACATCACTAATGCAACCCGGGTTCGATCCACGAACCGGGAAGTATGTGATATTCGTACGGTGGTCGCCAGATCGGACTGGTGGGTTTTCTCTGGGTACTCCGGTTCCTTCCCACACCAATGACCACATACGCTTTCATCCGCACCAACGAGAGTGATTAATATAAGTTGTTAGAACTTGCTTCCCAATCGTTGTAAAATAAATACAGTTTAAACTAAATAATCAACAATTTTCTTAACCTTTGAATATTGGATGAAAATAACTGCATATTTGTTTAATTCCCCTGAAATGTTGAATAAATATATACCATTAAAAGGCACTGTACAGACGTTCATTTCCGTTAACGCATTGCATTTAAGAGCATTTACATATTTGATGGGAGAGACACTTTATGCTCACAAACACTCAGACATTCAATTTTGTTTATTTATCAGCGTACCAAATAAAGTTGATTACTAATGGGTATCAAATATCACTTAGACATGCAACGAAATGTTGTTACAGCCAGTTCGTGGTTATCGAACATATGTATTGTATGCATTTTATTCCATTAGTTCGTGGTTATAGTCCAGCAGACAAACTCAAGATATCACCAGAAGCTTGCAATAACATATATAGAAAATGTGTTCGAACTTTTATGTAGCTGAGATATTGTAGTTTATGAAACTGACGGATGACAGGCTGTCATCCTTGGGAAACTCCTTGGAAAGAAGATGGCGTCCAAGATGGCCACCGACAGGGCTTTCCTTTCAATATTGTTATGTGTTACATCTGTTTTGTTTTAAGGTGGCAGTCAAAGTAATATATCTGTTTTGAATTTAATAAATGTACATCAATAAACATTTTTAAAGCTAAATACTAACTTCAGTTTATTTGAATAACATTAAAAATTGATGATAAAGGGAGATAATTTAATAGAAAGAGAGACTAGCGTCTTTAAATTTTAAAGATGCACTGAAAATTGAACTTTGACACTGAAATGCTTTTCATAAAGCACATATACGTACCTTTCTGGTAACAATATATAACAAGAAAACATAAAAACATTGCGACACAAAATAACAAAATGTGTCTGACTAGGCTGGACTTAGTTTCAATCAATTTGGCACCATAATGGGAAATAACAGTCAGTTATCTTCCTTGGCATCCGCTAGTGGCGCCACTGTACCCGGTCCTGGAATTCTCGCAGAATAAACAGCATTAACATGGCATCGAAGTTCGGTCTTATGACAATACCACAGTTAAAATCGGAATTAAAGAAGAGAAATGCAAAGCAGACAGGAAGGAAAATGGATTTGGTTGAAAGGTATTAATTTTGCTTCAAATTTGAGCGTAATAAGCAATAAAGACCGAGAAATGCAGTGATCCTGTGAACCGTAAACACGGGTCATGTCCGACAGTGCTAAGTTAATGCAATGGTCGATAACACGATGATATGTAAAAAATACCTTGTAGTTGACGTTAAAAATGGTCAAGAATATGTATTCCACCCGAATTGCAACACCTAACAGAATTAAAATTGTATAACTGGGAAAACAAACAACTTTTACGGCTAGCATACGCTATTATATACGATAACTTTGTCTCGAATTATATAAATGTCGAAATGGTCGTGTGGTTAGAGCGTCGGTCTATGACGCGAGACACCTAGGTTCGAATCATACTGGAGTTGTTTTATTAATCCTAATGTTTTTTTTTTGTCTTTTTCAGAACAATCTAATTGATTATGACTGATTCAATATTTTTGTCCATTTCAGGTTAGAAGCCTATGAAAGAAACCAGAATTTTGGTCAGTCTGATGTTTGTGAACCAGATTACTACATCACTGTGCCTTTGGACTCTGCTTACAGGGACGTCAATGCAGACAGTAAATTTTGCAGTATCACATCTGAAACCATTACTGACTATCTTAGCAACTTTCAGAAGGACTTTGATCACAACAGCATAAAGCAATTATACAATGAGCGATTTTTAACATACTTCCGCAGAGCCTTTGATGGAAATTGCTTGTATGTTCGGAGTGCTTGCCATGCTGAGATGAGAAGAAGAGGGGTCCCATACCGTGTTGACATTGTTTTATGTCTAGACGGAAGTATTGAGAAGTCTCAGTGCGAGTGCGCAGCAGGCATGGGGCCAAATGCACACTGTAAACATGTCTGTACGGTTTTGTATGCTGCATTCATGTTTTCATCAAAGAGGGTGATCAAGACCCAAGAAACCTACACACAGAAACTGCAGCAATTTCATAAGAGCAAGACATTTCTTGGAAGCCCGATAAAGTCTAATCAGCTAGAAATGCCAGGTTCTGATGAGTTTACATCAATCGACTTTGATCCTAGGCCACAACACCTTCGAAATGCTGCAGGTTACCAGGATCATTTTAGAAACAATTGGTTAAACTTCAGCGGGGCTTCCAAACTACCAATTTTTCAGCTATTCCCTCCAGCTAATAATATTGGAGTGGCGCATGATCACGACTATTGTCGTCTTACACCAGTGGACCAGTTTCTGGAGACTATCTGTGTTACCAACATTTCTCCAGAACAGATAAGGGCGGTTGAAAGAAGAACCTTGGGACAGGGTTCAAATCCGCTATGGTATGAGGAACGAACAAAGAGATTGTCATCATCGATGTTCGGAAGGATTGTTATGTCTCTCAGTTCCTCAATGACTGACAGGCAGAAGCTTGCCAAATCCCTATTGCAAGTTACAAAACTGAACACACCACCAATACAACATGGTGTCAGATATGAAGATGTTGCTATGTCCAGATATATGTCTGAAAGTGGACATAATGTAAAGAAATGTGGCATCGTTGTTGCACAAGACTATCCATTGTTGTCATGCTCACCCCACGGTAGCATAGACAGTTCCCTAATAGTTGAAGTGAAGTGTCCTTTCACTACTAAAGACAAACCAATAAATCCGGTGACGGTACCCTATCTTAAAACAGATGAAAATGGTAAATTGTGCTTGGACAAACAGCACAACTACTACTACTACCAAATTCAGGGACAGTTACTGTGCACAGATGCAAGTGCTTGTGTGCTTGTTGTATACACCGTATGTGACATTGTATACACCACAATCAATCGTGACAATGCATTTATTAGGACAATAGTGGAATGTTTGCAGACATTCTTTGACACTTATTTCAAACCAGCACTGATCGAGAAAAGATTTTACTGTCCATTTGTAGAATAGTTCCATGACACAGGAATTCGGCACGTTTGGGGGTACTAGTAGATATATTTAAGTATAGGGATTCTACTCTGTGGGATGTCAGATAAAACATGCAGCTTAAAGTTGTGTTTTATCTGAAGAACAATATAAAGACTCGGGATAGGCGTTATATTCGGACAGATTTGTACAAAATTGTTTAAGATAGGGCCATTTTACTGATCGATGTGAAATCTGACATCCCACAGAGTAGAATCCCTGTACTTAAATATATATACTAGTACCCCCAAACGTGCCGAATCCCTGTGTTCCATGATAACCCCAGGCTCAAAAAGAGTGCCAGAAGTCATAAGATACGCCCGTCGAGGCACAACAGAACAAAACAAATATATTTCAACCAGTTTACTGTAACACAACCTGCGTTTGGTTATACCTTGCATACATTGTCAGTTCATTGACAATCTTGTGTACAGTATCTATCATTACTGATTTTGATACTACATACATGTACAAAATAAATTACTATGTCAAGTACATGTAAAATAGATTACTATGTCAAGTACATGTAAAATAGATTACTATGTCAAGTACATGTAAAATAGATTACTATGTCAAGTACATGTAAAATAGATTACTAAACTGTTCTTTGTTCTTTTGTTTCAATGGGGTTAAATGCCATTTTCAACAATATTTATGTTATATCACATGAATAAATGATGAATTTTTATCAATAAGCCACCAAAGGTCTTGTACCTCTATCCTAGGACACCTCTATTAAATAGAGGGGGGTCCTAGGATAGAGGTACAAGACCTTTGGTGGCTTATGGATAAAATTTCAAGTTCCTGTGGTCACCACAGTCAGTAAATATGCATGTAAATACGAGCGATCCAAAGTCGACTTTGGGGAGCAATAATTGGTTAAAAAAATAACCATTTTAATAATGTAAACCTGACTTGTATTTATAATAAAATGTTTCGTTGCATTAGCAAAGAACGGAATCGTCTAAAAACCAACAACTGTTTTTCTTATGCGTGTTCAGATACAATTCTTGTTCTGAAATTACATAACATGTAACATACAAAAACAATATAGGATGAAATCTTTGTCTCAGTACTGGTCATTGGCTGACATAAAATGTTGTATGTCTTACCAAGACCAATAATGCGTTCTATATGTACACGTTTGCTTGATATTTTTCTGTCTTTCATAACAATTTTTCCAGACATCCTGTTATTTTTTTTAAAAAATGTAGGCATATTGACTGTTACATCCAGCGGAGCAAAAAGGTCCTGTACATTGAAACCCTTATCAGCCATGATAGAGTCACCAGGGTCTAGCACACTGAATAAGGTGCTCCGTTCAACAATTTGACGGTCGATTGTGGATCCACCATATAACGGAGATACATATGAGACCAATCCACCAGGTGTTGCACCAATTAGCACTTTCATTGTGTTCCTATTCTTGTATGTAGAATACGTAGCTTGTTGTGCTCTTGGGGCCTTCTGTTTTTTTATTGGACATTCAGTTCCATCTATGATGATGCGTGTAGATGGGAAAGTGGCTTTAAAGTATGATGGTGCAAAATAACGTACCATACTTCTCGAAGGCCAAATATCAATTTCTCGCCACTGTTTGGACATGAAGACTATCCAGGTCAGCACAATATTTTTAACACTGTTTTCTGCAATGCCAAACATCCGAGACAGTTCAAAATATGTCAAGTTCCTACGTAATTTCATTAGTGTCATGAACAGTTGATTTGCAATTGACACACTTTCAACTTTATGATATATATAGTTCAAACTATAGGCAGCTGGTCCAAGACTGTTTAATACAAACATTAATTTAATGTAACTTTCAAGACCCGTATAAAAATTAATACACTTATTGTCATCACAGAAATTCTCAACATCATAGGCAGGTTTGGACTGTGTATGATCAGTCTGTATTCCCATGTTTCGACTCTGTAACATTGGCATTTCACAGTTCATATCGCATGTGTTGTCTGCTTCAATCGTAACCTCGTTTACCATGACTGAGGATTCTGCCATTTCCGACTCAAACACAGACAACACCTCATCATCAAATTTTCGTCTTAGCGATTTTCTGGCATGATGTATCTCTACACGCGATTTATGTGCTGGCGTCTGAGGCCTTGACCAAGAAAACAGGCTAGGTAGAGCCGTAGCCCGTAACTTCTGTTGTATTGGCTGCCGACCTGAAATCCAATGTTCAGTGTAATTAGATGCACAACTAAATCAATTTCATTTACGGATCCAGGAATTTTTTCCGGGGTAAGTGGTGGATGGGTCCTGTCAAATATTTTTTCCAGGCCGTTCCAGACTCAAACATTTATTTATATAAAACAAGATGTGTTTAATAAATATCATAGTAAACCATCACTCATATTAGTCTAATAGATCCACTATATATTGTATAGAAACCACATAAATAAGGTTATACCTAGCGTATAAATTAAGATTTGGGTAAATCGTTCTGCCAGTCATTTTGTGTCCGAAATCCGACTTTATCCGAAATCAGTATTTCGCCCGTACTAACGCCTCAACAACGGTGTCATGACAATGAAGCAGGACTCTAGTTCTGCTCAATGCTACTCTTTTTCATTCTCAAGCTTTTCTTAAAAAACACAACAAGCGCTTAAACATACCATCGATGGTCTGTTGAACGTAATCATCAGCTCTGAAATGGCCTTTGCATACGACTGCAGTCTTCGAAGGCTGCCAATCTTTGAACGATTCGTCTATCCTTCTAATCGCGTTCACCCACTTGGAACGCCTATCATAATCTTTCGGAAACTCACGTCCTCCTCTTAAATGACACTGGGGTACACAGCAGCAGGTTGAAGGCATAATTATCTATTATTTTGTGTTATTTTGTATGAGCGTGTTGACATTGTTTTCTAAGGAAAGTACGATAAAATCCGAATCACTCCAACTCTATCAGGTGGCGCCACCTAGTTAAGAACGACAACTCACTGCAAAGTCCCATTCCAAGAAAGATACGACAAACATACTACATTGGTTTTGTTACGCTATTTTTACAAGTGATGTAATTGCACCCTATGTGACTAGCAAATTGTGAAGCAGCACCATTACATGTATGTGTTCTGCATTAGTTCCCAGCCTGACAATACATATAGTACATAATTATAATCTTATATATAGTGATAAATTATATACCGGTACATGTAGTACATGTAATTGGATTTACATCTTCATTTACGCTAACATCAGCTTACCACTAGGCACGTAAAATAGTTCAATGTAAGCTTCAATACTGACGAAGGATGTGCGAAGAGGTTTTCACTATGTTTGCTCATTACAACATATGCTATCTCCACGACAAGCCGACAAGCACAGAACACTGTACACGCGATTCGAGAAATAATGCATCCACAGCGCAAACTAGAACAGGGTGTCTGGCTTTCGCACGAACATCGTATCATCTTCAGAATATATGGAGGTGCTCTCTTTACACGAGCTGGTACCATAAGTGGCATCAACGCTTTTTGGTCATCATCTCTGCTCCAACCATATTTAAGTGGATCGAGGGGTGGTGGATCTTGATCAACGGCATGTTTCCAAACACAGGCTTGATAATGTGCTCTCTTGGCATTTTCATAGAATGATTCGGTTGTTGGGGTAATGACTGTAACTTTGGTGATGATGCTAGAGAATGTCCTTCTTTTTTGGCCCAGACTCTTACTCTTGCTTCTGACATTATTTGAACTCGATCAATACTGTAACAGGATGCAACAACATTTGTTGATTGCCTTATTACGCCCTCTAGGTCTGCTGTTTCCTCCCCAATGGAATTTACTGGACATTTCTGGGATTTCAATACTTTTATTGCAGTCCCTTTACCTATGCTATGACAAATGGACACCGTGTCACACCCATATAGGGCATGTACTGCTGGACGGTAGTACACTATGTTCTTGTTTGCTTCTACCGTTGCATTTTTGTCAATGTTAGTTCGGCCTTGAACTGGGGATTCCATTATGACTGGAACATTCACCTGTTGCTATTTGACATGGTACAGGGCCAGGACAAATACATCTGTGTTGTCATTTGAAACACTGACCATTTGTTGCACAATGATATTGTCTGCCTCCTCATGACTTGTTTGCATGTCATGCCGTGGAATGTTGACACTATCTCCATCTGTAACTTCAAGGGGTGATTCATCTTCTCCAGTAATTACAAGTGTGTGTTTTTTGCCAATAATTGTTTCTGGAAACTTCACATTTCAGGACAAATCGTCACATATCAAGGCAATCAGTTGCTTGTTGTTCTCTGGAATACTGTGTATGTCATCCTGTTTGGGAAGTTACATTACTGTTGACAGTTGGTAGACTTTGACCACTTTAACAGACTTCCCGCGATCTTCTGTTGTTGCACTCTTAATACTGAAGTCGCAATATCTGTCAAAAACAAGGTAAACGTCAAAATCCTTCAGCTTTTTCTCTACATAAGTCCTGTACTGCTCTAGATAGTCTTCGACTGTCCATTCATTTGGTTATTTGACGATGTACAGAATTGCTAACCCATCAATTACAACACTTTCTGTTTGACCAGATGACTGTCCTGCAGAGCTTGATTTCTTCAAATTGTGCTTCAATTGCGCCTTTTAGGAAGTATCGGTTTTCCTGTTGTTTTGAACATCGATATTGGTACTTGTGCTAGTTCGTATGACAGGACGACATTCAGGTCGATGTCTCTACCGCTGGCTTGTATGCCTATTTCTCTGCTGTATATTAACTATGTATCAAATGATGGTTCTGCACCAATGGTAACTGCATTTTTTAATTCAGCTTGTATTTTCACCAACCTCTTGATTATAGCATTGAATGATTGTCTATTGCAATTAATAGCCTCATCAACGTTGTCAATTGCTGGTGCAATCCGGCCAGTAAGTCACCACAGTTATTGTGGGTGCTCTTCTGGTTTGAAAGGATGGATGTATTCATCTAACATTTTCTGTATTGAATCTCTGTCTTTCTTATCTGATGTTACTCTTCTTCTCATTTCCTCTTTATGTATTGTTTTATCATTCTCTGTTTCAGCATCAATGAACTCTTCCAGGTCCTGTTCCAGTTGGCTACATGTGTGCAGACTCAAAGCCCATAATTTCAATGTCTCAGGTTGCAGTGTTATTCCTATTATGCCACGCTGTCTGTGTCCATAACGCATGGACGTTATTTCTTGGCCAAAGGAGGAACGTTCCACCCTTTAATAAACAGAAATACATGATTCCAGTTTCTGTTAACGTTTGATAGAAATTAATAGTTTGCACTGTTTTACCAAGGGAGGAATGTTCCTCCCTTTCAATAGATAGCTGTTTTTATGTGATATTTAGTGTAGAAAATAGTACAGTTATTTTCACACTTTAGCATAATTGCGAAATAAATGAGCTACTTTAGCTCAACTATTTGTTGTGTCTTCAATACTACCCATCACTGTGTACAATCTTTATTAGGCCAACTGCAAAAGTTCTCTGTATTATTTGGCATACATAGGCCGATATGTGTCCTAATAAACGGTATTGGGTGGAATATCCGTTTTTATAAAATATCCTGTTCTATATACATGTCACTCCAAATACCGTTATACCCACATGGGACATGTCGCATGACATGTTGGCCTTTCATTAATTGTTCAAGAACTAAGGCTATGCATTTAATAGGCAATTTATTTGTTGTTTTACAACCTTCTGTTCAACGAAGTAAGTTGTCCTCCTCTGACCAACTTGGGTAAGATATTTTTCTAAACTGTATAGGAAGCTAAGATTCAAACATATACCCTATTTCACTGTAGAAATTGCTTCAGAATACCACACATGATCTAGAAAACAATTAAAAAGTATACACATTATACACATATATCCATGTATACTACTGTCAGTAACATTAACTCCGATGGATTATTGACTGAATATAGAACCATAGTTATGTCCCTTAGTATACAATGAATGATTACGCAAAGCATTCATCCACATTAATTACTTCCGCACAATCAAGTATATGCATCCATTTAAGCGACATTACATCGCAAAAAGCCAAAAAAGGCATTGTTCACGTATAAATGCATTGCTACTACAAATTCTTCCGAATACACAAATATTGAATCAATAAACAGTGTGTTTGTGGTCTACAAACTTTCAAAAGTGAATTTAGGATTTCATATACCGGTCACCCACGCTCCTTTGCCAGTGTAGTTAATACTAAACGCTTGATACTGTCACATAGAGATAATAAATTAATAAATTTAACTAAGATTAATCTACACATACATATGCACAGGCACAAATGTGAGATAAAACGGTAAATCTGCACCATAAATCTCGTTATTCGGGATACATAGGTTGTATTACGCATGTATGTAGACCCTGTTTACATTATTTTGTTATGTCAACAAACCGCGTATACGACGCTTGTTTATTAGTTGAAATACTCAGTTTTTGAGGCAAATATTTGGGGGGAAATAATACCATATAATAGAAAATTACATTCTGTATAAATTTGCGTTTTCACTGATGTAGTGTCGCTTTAAGTATACCCAATGATCGGTTTAATTGTATTTCTTTTATTTACGTGTTATGTTTGTGTCACATGATAACATGTTATTGTTTACAGTTCACACGGACCATGTCTTGAAAAATATATTAGAACATCGAAAACATCATGCTAGTTCGCTTTTCATCATTACCATATGTCCCGTTATTTTTCATTTTCCTCACTTATCACCATCACCGATACCCATACTAACTATTACTAACCTGTCAACCGTAACAGCATCGACAATATCCGGGTAACTTGTGTAATGTTTGTTACACTTGGGATTTGGACAATGTTGTGTCCAATATATTTATCCTAGGTTTACAGTAATTCGGGTAATGGTGTGTAATCAAGTGTTGTGTTTATATGCACGATTATTTCGTGCATTTTCGGTTAGTAAAAATAGTGGAATGTAGATTGTTATCTCCATTCGAAGTCGTTTGCATTACACGATACACGTCAGTTTATTGGATGTATGGCTTCTAACGATATTTTAGGCGACCATATGCCACGTGGCGAATCCTTAAATTAATAAAGCAGTTCTAATTCAACACCGACATTCTTGACGATTTGGATACAGTTTCGGATCTTATCAGGTCACTCCGGACACCATGCCCCCCAAACAGAACAGGGAATCAACACACGAAGTCGGCCATCTGCATCAGAGGGGAGTTCAGACACTCACTTCAACAGGGTTATTTTCAAACACAGAGGTTGGCGAAAAATGAACATATCAAAGATGAGTATAATTTTAGTGAATTGTATTGTTCAAACAATTTCGAAGAAGACATTATGTTTTCACACGAACGTTATTTGAGTATCAAAGTCACTGTGTGCAAAACCAGTACATTATTTGTTTTAACGGCAGAATAAGAGAACATTTCGATTTTTGGAAAGATACAATTAAACCCCCCTCTTTTATTTTAGAGATTATCAAAACGGATATATACGGAGTCAAAAAAGAAACGATACCTGGTGTGTATGTGTCTATAATTTCAACATTTATTAAGAACATTCTTTGAAAATTCATAAGATGATAGTCCAACATGTTTGAAAGTGGAGCACATAAAGCATAATGAGCCTCCGAAACTGTCTGCTGCGTGATGACGTAATTCGTCTGACAGGGGTCTAATGGAGTTTTCACACAGACGTCAGTACCGAGCATGGGCACCATTTGCGTCTCTCACTGCAATGCACCGCCGTCGCATCGAACGGAAGAGTGTCTGAATCTCTTGCTAGTCAATATTTGTCCACTCCTGACGCAAAACATCCCTCAGTTGGTTTAACGTTACCGGCTGACGTCGTCTGACGCGGGAGTCTAACGTATCCCACAAATGTTCTATGGGTGACAAGTCTGGTGACAAAGCAGGCCACGGCAGGGTTTCAATATTGTTCTGCTCCAATAATGTGGTGGACATCCGAGCCTGTATGACACCTGGCGTTGTCCTGTTGGAACAGTGTGACGTTTCTGTTGGCGTTAAAGAACGGCACAACAACTGACGCAAGGATCTCATCACAGTACCGCTTGGCGGTTAGGTTCCCGTCCACCACTAACAGTTCAGTGCGACTGCCGAAGGTGATGCCGCCCCACGCCATAACGCTTCCGCCCCCGAACAGATCGACCTGACGTACACATGCGTCGGCGTTACGTTCACCGCGTCTGCGATATACCCGCTCTCTGCCATCCGTTCGACGCAAACAGAACCGCGATTCATCGCTAATCATCACCGAATTCCACTGTAACCGAGTCCAGTGAGCACGTTCCGTCGACCATTCCCGCCGTACGTCACGGTGACGTCGTGTCAGGATGGGTCCAACGTATGGCCGATAGGCACGAATGCCACGTTCACCGAGCCGGTTCCTGACTGTTTGTGCACTGATGCGATTGTTGGTCATCCCACGAGTAACGGCAGCTGTGTGCATAGCAGGTAGGAACCGGTCACGTAAATGTGACGTCCGAATGTGACGGTCCTGTTCACGCGTCGTCACACGTGGTCGACCAGATCTTGGACGGTCGTCCACCGATCCATGTGTTCGATAACGTCGAAGTAGACGTGTTATCGTGATCCGCGTAACCCCGAGTCGATTTGCGACGTCACGCTGACGTAAACCGCCGTCAATCATGCCAATGGCACGCATTCTCTGATTGCGGTTTAGCCTAGGCATTTTGTTAGAGGTAACAATGGGTATGTAAGGTGTTTTTCCTCGATGATAATGCAATACCAGTACAATAAACCGGTTTTCCGATTTGTACATGTGTAGGAAGTTGTCTTTGTTGAGGAGCACGTGCAAATCGGAAATTCGGCGTTCCAGGATTATCGGGTGTTTATTTACCTGTGTTTATGGTTGGCTGACGTTGCAATAAGATACCCGGTACTGATACGTAATAATATATTAAACCTTTCTATGGTTTTATCCGTTTTACGTCATTTTTAGTTTGGTATCGTTTCTTTTTTGACTCAGTATATATAGCTCCCTGGGTATAACAACAAGTAATCAGGTGGTAGAATCTATGCATGTCATTAAGCAGTATGTCCAATTGCACACTGACCTACAAACTAGATTTCGTGTGTTGCTGGCTCTGGACACCAATTAGATCTCTCCTAGGTTGTTCACCCTCCTACCTGATGCGACCACAATTAGATATATAATTTCTGGACAAACATATATATAATTTCTGGACAAACGTAAACAATCAGTATCTTAAATACTCTGCTCTGTGCGTTACCAACGAATGTTTTAAATTACATGATATATCTATTTTATATTATAATGTTAGGTTTAACGTGGCCCTGAAAGGAAACCGTTTGTATATACTATATAATTATACAGAACATTTTTCTGCGGATATGGAAGCACTGGTTTTAGTACCATTGTTTATTGTACAACACAGGCAGAGAAACTTTTAACCTTAAGTTCATGAGGCTTTCATATTCAACCTATAATTGGGAATGGGACATGATAATCTGCTCTAATAGCCTAATATGTCATAAAGACTCCAACTTTTGTACATAATATACATCTTTATTTTTACTATTTTACTGTGTATACTGAACCCTTGTAAATATATAAATGGAGCACATTGTATCCTGGGTTCAGTGAAAGTGTCTGAAGTGCTTATATTTGTTCGCAAAGTATCTTCAGACCACATAGTAGGCTGTTGAGAAACATCAGCAGACAGATCATATGTGCACAAACATTAAAAATTCTAACATAGAATTATAGAACCACAACATTATATATCTACAGAATGTGTTGTTATATATAGCCTCTTGAACTGATATGAAATATTCAAATGTAGATAATAATAAGCTAGACGAAATGTTCGCATTAAAACATTGTATATTTTAAGCATAAAGAATGTAACTATTTTAGTCATAAACAAACACATAAATACAGTAACTCTAACTTTTGTTTGTATTATCAACACGGGTACAGGTTCTTGCAGTCACAATTTGCTCTAAGCTAGGTTTCAAAAACGGATAGTAAATCAACCAATCAGTAAACAGTTCGAGCTAGGACCAAAAAACGGATAGATTTTCTACCAATGAAGAACATCCTTACAAACGCTGGATCTAGCCGAAAACATTCAAACGTTAAACTGTTTCTGATGTCCGTTTTTAGAGATTTGTGACTGTTTGAACCATAAACCAAAAGACATATAAACGGCGAGAAACATAATAATTCGGTTCGAGAATTGGTCGCGCGTCGCGTGCGAGGACGTAGAGGTTAGCGAACATGGAAAAGAAAAAGATATACAATTACAAGAGACACGATGGCAATTTAGAGTGACTCCTAAACAGACCCTATGTATGTTGATGCTTGTAGCCTAAGTTATGGTCGGGCTGAGTTATCAAATAACATTACCCATCTAATTCACACATTATAGAATTAAGATGCGTGTTAGTACAACGTGACTCCTGTACCGACTCTATATAGTTTGGTGCTTGTAGCCTAATCTATGGCCGGGCTGAGCATGCAAATAATATTATACATCAAACATAGTCGTACATCTACGAATATGAGATGTGAGACAGTATAGAGTGACTCCTGTACTGACCCTATACATTTGTGTGCTTGTAGCCTAATCTATGGCCGGGCTGAGCATTCAAATCGTGTTATTACCGCACACAACTTAATCACCTTAGTTTATAATATATTAGTTTTAACTAAGCTTCTTAGTACGCTCGCCCATATGGTTCGCCGGAGGCGAGGGTAAATAAGCTCAATCATGATCATCATCTGACTTATGAGACACCTCTTTTTTATGAACATCCTATATGCTTGTATGCCAAGCGACAGACTTGTAGGCAATCTGTAACCATTATTTAACTAGCTGGCGGCTCACCAACCTGCCATATCAGAACGAACACCTGACGAGATTCGAACCATCGACCTCCCGCTCAGTAGGCGGACGCCTTAACCACTATGACGTATGACTCCGGGATCATCTAGTTTTCGAACATGCGACAATGGAACACACGCTCCAGCATCGCTATCTTGCAGATGTTGTGGAGGTATAGACTAACACTGGATCGACCGATACGATTAGATGTATAACTGCTGGATCCGCTTATAAGCTGCTTTGTGATAACCAACAGTGATAAGTGTCGTCCTATTTTAAAACGGACCCGTTCGAAAGAAATAACATCACAGGATGTGTCACCATGCAGGGAAAGAATAGCCCCATTATGTGGTTCAAGTTATCTCCCTAGAATGATAATGGCGTGATAATAACGGTCACGTGTTGGACTAGGAGAGCAGATGCCTCACCACTGTGTCCACTACACAACTTAGAATCCAGCAATATAAGCGACAAAGAAGATATTATTTAGCGTAGATATAACAATTTGGGTCTTTACGCAGGGATACCTGTTACTGCTCCGCGTTATTTGTTTAATAAGCTCTGCGGAAATATCTATTTTTAAGCCAAGCTTGAGCACGTGACTTCCCGGCAGGTCAGCCTTTTACAAAGATAAAGGAAATTGTATCGGTGATAAAAACTCGCATATTAATTTGTCCTGAGGTCAACATGTGTAAGTGCAAATCTATTAATAAAATTAAACGTCATTCTGATGAGATTATAAACCGGTGTCCGTTGTATCTGTTATATACATGTTGTACATACGTAAATAGGCAGAAGTGCATCCGCGGTCTACGAATGTAGTCTCAGTAACTAATATAGTTCATTTTTCATTTTGGTAAAAATACTTTTTCATGACGGGCAGTGTGTAGTGTTTGTGTTTTTTGAGAAATGATGTGACTTGAGAAGATTTCAGACTGTGTAGAAAAGATGTGGTATAAGAATTCAGGCCATTGCAAACTGAAGGTTGGTATACTGTATAAAGAATAAAATCTGTATTATGTGGCGGAGGAATACAGTGACTGTGTAAAACACTGATGTTATTCACAGGTGAGCACTGGCTGTGGACAACATTATAATTGGAAGAGTTTTGCTCTTTTACAGTTTCATTTGAATACCTCTTCACATTGGATATGATATCTGGAGGAAAGAAAGATTGGAAATATAAATGAACATATTGTATGTGTTTACTTTTTACTATGTATTTAATAGGCAATTTATTTGTTGTTTTACAATCCACACAGGGACATTCAAAAGGTCACACATACATTTGGAAATAGGGTGTTCCGTATTAATCCACCAAATAATGAAATCGTTAAAATATACATAAGTGGCCAATGAGTTGTGTGGCGTGAGGGATTGAGGTCTTAATAACTGATAAATCATAATGCTGGTAATAACTGTGTATGTTGGTGTAAAGGATCAATTTAATCACAATACATACATGAATATGACTGACTGATACGATTCATATAATTCTCTTACTAGTATTATATCATAGTGGAAGTCGTGATAGCGCTGTGGATACGCGTTCGCCTCAGGTGTGAAAGGTCCGGAGTTCGAGCCATGCTGGAGCCGTTACGAGTGTGCCCTTAGGCAAGGCATTTAAATTCCACATTGCCCCTTCTCTCTCCTTCATGGCGATGGATTCCATCAGGAATGAGGTCTCGAGAGTGATTAATATAAGTCGAAAGAACTTGTTTCGCAATCGAGCTAAAATGTATTTGTATAAACTAAGTATTATATTCTTCAAACCCGTGAGCGGTACATGTCTCACATATGCATATATTAAATAATAGAATGTCATTGATTAATATGGAACAAGTCAATGTCTTTGACCAATAATAAAGTTCAGGCCACGACAATTTTTTTATTTCTTACTCGTCCTACTGGGCGAGTGATGCCGCTGTACCACTCGTCCAGATTGGACTATCACTCGTCCCATGTATTTTAGGAAAATTAAAAATCGTCAGAATTGCACTTTAATTTATTAATAAATGCAACTATGTGGCATTAAAATATTCTCGGTGATTTCCCATTATCACGCCTGGTAATCATTCCGAAGAAAGTAAAACGGATATTATTTTATTTTGTTCCTTTGATTTATATTGGATATTTAGCTGACATTTTCACTCGTCCGACTGGGCAAGCGACTTGGAATTTCTACTAGTCCAGATAGAAAAGTCACTCGTAAATACGAGCGGACGAGTGGATTTGTCGAGCCCTGAAGTTCATTAATTAATGTGGACATTATCTAGGTGGCAGGGTGATTTATATTGTCGTTGTTTTCATATCGCTGATCCTCATCAATGTATGTTCAAATTCTACGCATGCGGATGTCGAAAGTTGTTTCATGTGAGTAATTAAGATATGCAGCTGGCTCTACCCAGGTGCCCTTCTGTGCCAGACATACTGCTGTGAATGATACACGTGGGGATTGCTCCACCACTAACAGCTGATGGTGAGTCGACATATTACCTTAAGCTGTTAGTCTGACTGGGTCAACGGTTCTAGAAACGGTAGTAAACTACCAGCCACATTTGAGTGGGCCACGCGTTCTAGCAACGTTAGTAAACTACCAGCCACATTTGATTGGGCCACGCGTTCTAGCAACGTTAGTAATCTACCAGCCACATTTGATTGGGCCACGCAATCTAGCAACGTTAGTAAACTACCAGCCACATTTGATTGGGCCACGCGTTCTAGCAACGTTGGTAAACTACCAGCCACATTTGATTGGGCCACGCGTTCTAGCAACGTTAGTAAACTACCAGCCACATTTGATTGGGTCACGCGTTCTAGCAACGTTAGTAAACTACCAGCCACATTTGATTGGGTCACGCGTTCTAGCAACGTTAGTAAACTACCAGCCACATTTGATTGGGTCACGCGTTCTAGCAACATTAGTAAACTACCAGCCACAGTTGATTGGGTCACGCGTTCTAGCAACGTTAGTAAACTACCAGCCACATTTGATTGGGCAACGCGTTCTAGCAACGTTAGTAAACTACCAGCCACATTTGATTGGGCCATGCGTTCTAACAACGGTAGTAAACTACCAGCCACATTTGATTGGGCCACGCGTTCTAGCAACGTTAGTAAACTACCAGCCACATTTGATTGGGCCATGCGTTCTAACAACGGTAGTAAACTACCAGCCACATTTGATTGGGCCACGCGTTCTAGCAACGTTAGTAAACTACCAGCCACATTTGATTGGGCAACGCGTTCTAGCAACGTTAGTAAACTACCAGCCACATTTGATTGGGCCATGCGTTCTAACAACGGTAGTAAACTACCAGCCACATTTGATTGGGCCACGCGTTCTAGCAACGTTAGTAAACTACCAGCCACATTTGATTGGGCCATGCGTTCTAACAACGGTAGTAAACTACCAGCCACATTTGATTGGGCCACGCGTTCTAGCAACTTTAGTAAACTACGAGCCACATTTGATTGGGCGATCTTAATCTTAATTACATGTCGGTGAGACATAAATATCAAAATGCGAGTCCGACAGAGCACATGTTTCCGTTTCTAGTAGTTAAAATATTATCGATTAAGAAACTGAATTATGACATCATGTTATCCTTGGGCAACTCTCAGAATTCAAGATTGTGTCCAAGATTGCACCCGGTGCTTGACATACATAGAGCACTTGTATAAAAAGTGAGTTTGTGTGTCTTCTTGTGCACACTAATGATTTAATATACTGTTCATTTTAAAATTAATATAAACAGAAGTAACATATTCGTTTCAATGGAGTGTTGGTACTATTGCCTGATACATTGTGTTCAGGGAATAGGAAAAACTATTTTGAATTCACAAACATATATTTAATTCCCGCAGAGTGTTGTTATAGTTTTGCATTTGATCTACAATGAACACATGTCTCGGTAGTTAAACAGATACGATATGCATGGAGAAGCCAGAGCATGCTCTATAATACAATTTAGAAGACACTATGAGGGTGGTCTCTATAACAGTTTGGAAGAAGAGTTTCAGAATACCTAGCAAGGGAGTGTGCATCTATTTATAGTTCACGTCAATATCTTGCACATGCTCTTAGGTGAACAGTTTCTGTGAATGTAACCGGTAGTTCATCTAAGCGTTGAAGGCGAATTGAAATACCCAATGTTCAAGTAAATTCCTGTTTTGCGAATATCCATGTAACTTACATCGCTTCTCGCCAATGCAATCCGGGTTCGATCATCGGATCGGGAACTATGTGAGATGGTACGTACGGTGATCGCTAGATCGGACAGGTGCGTTTTCTCCGAGTACTCCGGTTTCCTCCTACAGGAATGATCACTTGTTACGCTTTCATTCGGGCCAACTAGAGTGATTAATATAAGTTGCTAAAACTTGTTTCGCAATCATTGTAAAATAAATAAAGTCTATAATTAAAACATTACATCTTAGAGGATGGAGGCGTTCGTTTTTTGTGCATACCATCTGGTCAATGAAAATACAACCGGGCTGAGGAAGACCGTGTACAATATGCCATAAGTACATTGACAAGCAGCAGAAGATATGTATCATGTTGATTGTAGATCTAACTTTATTTCTAGGAAAATAATCAATCTGCTACAACGCGATCAAATCTCGTATTTGGAATTCGGTATAATTGTTTGAACTCTATTCAACTGATACTGATGAATAATTAGCTTCCAGGGGGTTAGTGCAAACATTGTTCTAACGATTTGGTGATAATTTGCTAATAATATCAGCGAATAACGTAGCAAGGCATCAGATTCACTAAAAGTAGTTGATAAAAGTAGAATTGATAACTTAATTGAGAAACTTGCGAAAACAATCATTCTCAGAATCAATCGACATTTACACAACTACCTTAAATGCTACAGACGGATCTGTAGTCCAGTAGTTAACACGTTGGACTGGTACTATTCAGAGATCGCAGGTTCGATCCCCCGTCTGACCCTAATACAATTAACAGTCTTTCAGATGGGATTTTAAACCGAGGTTTCGTGTCGGTGCTTTACACCTTTAAATGAACCAGAGGAGTCTCTGGAATGGGTCTCTGTATGTATCATAATTGCACTGTCCATAAATCTAAAATGACTAATCCTTCAGGAGTCGTAGCTCATATGGGCAACGATAAATAAACGTAAAAGGCACACCTTAAATGATGAAGAGATACATGGCCGTTCGTTACAAGTATATCTGATTGGTAGTATTATAAAATGTTGCTACACTGTTGCTAACAACCCTCGGTGTTTTGATGAGAAATTCATGTGGAAACCAAGTGTATAGTTTTGGAGTCACTTTTGTATAATAATTATGATGAAGTGTTAAGACATGTAGAAATCAGCAGCTGTTGCAGCGACATCATCATCGTCTATACATGACATACATATACTATCAGTGTTGATACAAACTGTGGATAACTTTGATTAAGATATTTCTTCGCAAAACGGTAAGCTGTCAACACAGTCATTGGCAGTTCGTCTTACTCAGAGCAACATGTGTGTGCTTTACGCGTATTTATCGTCGCTACCGGTTGCCCATATGAGCGACGCCTCCTGAAGAGATTAGTTATTTTAGATGTTGGCGGATAGTGCATGATACAGACAGAGACCCATTCCAGAATCTCCTCTGGTTCTTTTACCTGCACGGTGTGAAGCACCGACACGGTACATGGTACAGACAGATACCCATTCCAAAGTATCCTGTGTTTCTTTAACGTGCACGGTGTACAGCATCGACAAGTGACCTCGGTATAACGTCCCATCTGAAAGACTGTTAATTTTATTAGGGTCAGACGGGGGAGCGAACCTGAGATCCCTGGATTATCAGTCCAGCGTGTTACCACTGGACTACATATCCGTCTGTTCAGAGCAACATCAACACGTGTGCTGATACATAGTGTGTCATTAAACGTGTCGAATTAATTATAATGTTACTAAGGATCCGGACATTCCAGAAGATTAGGCGTGTAAAACAGTATTGGCAGTGCTAGCAGGTACAGCTATATTAACAAATCGAACAAAAGCAAATAAGGCATTTCAGCAGAGGAGCGATTTCATGTAAGATAATATAAGATAAAATACATTGCATTGTGTGTCGGCAAGATAGCATCAGTACAACACAAGGTCTGAGTGAGCTAAGATAGCATCAGTACAACACAAGGTCTGAGTGAGCTAAGATAGCATCAGTACAACACAAGGTCTGAGTGAGCTAAGATAGCATCAGTACAACACAAGGTCTGAGTGAGCTAAGATAGCATCAGTACAACACAAGGTCTGAGTGAGCTAAGATAGCATCAGTACAACACAAGGTCTGAGTGAGCTAAGATAGCATCAGTACAACACAAGGTCTGAGTGAGCGTTTGAACCGACTATATAACATAAGATAATGGTAACAGCTATAAAATTAGAATCCTGATAATAGTATGCATATTTATTATTAATTTGTTTCTAAGATAAATGCTGAAACATGTTAAAGCACTAAATTATGCGGGTAAGACAAATGTGCCTGTTAGCCATTAAGAATATTAACCTAGTAAATCAATGACTTAATTGGTAAAACTAATATAAGTATAATATTATAGGGAATAAACAAACATATTGTACAGGCATGTCAATGTTTTAAAACATTATATAATAAACATAAGTTACGTCATTTGTATGACATTATTAAAATTGACAATATTTAATAAGACAATAAAAATAGCCAGCAAACATATTATCAAATAGCACATCATTGCAATGGACCAGTTGATAGCAATGGATATTTAAAATATTAAAAGGCTGTGCATACCTTACATTTACAATAGTTCCCATCCCTGTTATGTTATATTTCGGGTTTTACGCCTGCATCAGCACCATTTTGGGCTATATCGCCGGCGGGCAGCTTACTTAACAACACCTTTCCTGGGCAGGCTCCAGCGGTTAATCAGTACTTGGGTGCACCAACCCTCCGTAAGAAACTGCCAACTTTTTCATATAAATGAGACACGGTCTGAGCGGGGCTCGAACCCGTGACCATCAGTGATGATTGGTTACAGTGGTATACAAGTCAGCGACCTTAACAACTCGACCACGAGGGGGACCACATCCCTGTAAGAAAACTCATTTTTATAATTGTTAAAATCTGTTATGGCTCTCAAGTTTTCTGGTAGTGAGTTCCACAATACTGGGGCTACAACCATGAAATAGTTCTTACCATAATGTGTTGTCCTCACCTGTGGTACCTGAAGGATATTTGAGTATCTATAAGTTATATTTTGATTGTTTTCTTACCATAAGGTCTGATAAAACTGATGGGGCAATTTTGTACAAAATCTTGAAAGTTTCTAAGGCCATAGTTCTGCATCGACGCACATGTAAGGAGGGCAATTTAGCCATAATCAACAAATTTTCTTAAGAACTAACATAGTTATATATATATATATATATATATATATTATATATATAATATATATATATATGGTATACC
>CM026402.1:61482-107549 GCA_014843695.1 Archivesica marissinica
CATATAGTACGTTAGTTGATGCAGCCATATAGTACGTTAGTTGATGCAGGCATATAGTACGTTAGTTGATGCAGGCATATAAAACGTTATTTGATGCAGGCATATAGTACGTTATTTACTGCAGGCATATAGTACGTTAGTTGATGCAGGCATATAGTACGTTAGTTGATACAGACATATAGTACGTTAGTTGATGCAGACATTTAGTACGTTAGTTGATGCAGGCATATAGTACGTTAGTTGATGCAGGCATATAGTATGTTAGTTGATGCAGGCATATAGTACGTTAGTTGATGCAGTACGTTAGTTGATGGAGGCATATAGTACGTTAGTTGATGGAGGCATATAATACGTTAGTTGATGCAGGCATATAGTACGTTAGTTGATGCAGCCATATAGTACGTTAGTTGATGCAGCCATATAGTACGTTAGGTGATGCAGCCATATAGTACGTTAGTTGATGCAGGCATATAGTACGCTAGTTGATGCAGGCATATAGTACGTTAGTTGATGCAGGCATATAGTACGCTAGTTGATGCAGGCATATAGTACGTTAGTTGATGCAGGCATATAGTACGCTAGTTGATGCAGGCATATAGTACGTTAGCCAGTATGCTAACCTGAGGGAGTAGTGCGCACAGTTGCTGAAACTATTGTTTGTAAACCATATATATCTACAATTACGTCATGTAAAGTCATTGTCGTTGTCACTATACGGTATCTTATTTTACAAAGACTGTGAAAAAAACTTTAGCAACTGAATATATTGCTCACTATCTGTGGCTCGGATGGATGCGTGTGTTTTGGTCATTCCAGTGCCAGTATATATGTGAACAACTAAGTTTTATTTTCAATAGTATGCAATATGAATACAACTTGCATATCACAATTCAATGCCCTCACATATAAGGCTATTTTCGATTACCACTATTAGTTTATACAAATTTATTTTAGCTCGATTGCGAAACAAATTCTTTCAACTTATATAAATCACTCTCGAGACCTCATTCCTGATGGAATCCATCGCCACGAGGTAGAGAAGAGGCAACGTGGAATTTAAATGCCTTGCCTAAGGACACAATCGTAACGGCTCCAGCGGGGCTCGAACTCCAGACCTTTCGCACCTGAAGTGAACGCGCACCCAATGCACCATCACGACTTCCATTACCACTATTTATTTCAGGACATTGGGCAACATACATGACTAAGATGATATCATAAATTGGATCAGCACAATTAGATGCACATAGACGGATCTGTAGTCCAGTGGTAACACGCTGGACTGGTAATCCAGGGATCGCAGGTTCGATCCCCCGTCTGACACTAATAAAATTAACAGTATTTCAGATGGGACATTAAGCCGAGGTCTCGTGTCGGTGCTGTACACCGTGCAAGTAAAAGAACCAGAGGAGACTCTGGAATGGGTCTCTTTCTGTATCATTGCACTACCCTCCAAAACTCTAAAATGACTAATCTCCTCAGTAAGCGTCGCTTATATTGGCACCAACAATATATCAAATGTTAAGGTTCAAGTAACCAGTGCTCGCCTGTGAATAACGTCACTGTATTTATACACTGTATTCCTCCGCCAAATACTACATTATACCAACCTTCAGTTTGCAAGGGTCTGAATTCTTATACCACATCTTTTCTACACATCAACTAGTCTGAAGTCTTCTCAAGTCACATAATTGCCTCAAAAAACACAAAATCTATATACTGACTGTCATGAAAATGCATTTGTACCGAAAAGAAAAATTAACTATATTAGTTATTGGGACTACATTCAATGCACGTCTGCCTATTTACGTGTATACAACCTTTAGTGCTGGCATAAAATGTGAAGTTATCTCCTTTGGTATTCAAGATATTATATATATATATATATATACTCTGTTTAGTATCATAGTGACCCATTCAAATCTTTAAAAATAAGTTATAAACAACCGATTAGTTTAAATATATTTATTTTCTGTCAATACATGATTATTTACAACTGATATAAGGAATTGGACAGAAAACTGTATAGCTTATGATTGTCCTCTCCAACCGATTAGCAACTATATATATACTTTAATATAAAACATACATATATACCATATTAATTAGTTGGAGCAAATCGGTGAGCATAACAGCTTGGATATCCGATGGAATGTACCCCCCTCCATATGTTCGTTTCAGATTTGATATAGTCCATACCATAGGGAGATACTACTCACATGTGTGTTGCATGACACTCACTATCCGCATGTCTCACTATAGAGACAGCTATACATTCAGCATTTAGAATGTATATTGAAACCTCATTAAATTCTACACATTCTCCCAGTTTGTGCAGTTTCTGGATTTAGATTTAATTAAATTGTGTCCGCGCTACCACGGTTACAGACAACGTGTGATACAGATGTCACACTATATATTGAAGCAAGTATTCAGTTGATGAGATTGAGCTATGAATGGGTTCACATTGAGGAATTTCAAACATTCAAATAGTTCTGACTGAAAGTTGGCACAGCACACGCCACAGATTGCAAACACACGCCACATACTGCAAACACACGCCACAGACTGCAAGCACACACCACATACTGCAACACACGACACATACTGCAAACACACGCCACATACTGCTAACACACGCCACAGACTGTTAACACACGCCACAGACTGCAAACACACGCCACAGATTGCAAACACACCACAGACTGCAAACACACGCCACAGACTGCTATCACACGCCACATACTGCAAACACACACCACATACTGCAACACACGCCACAAACTACAAACACACGCCACATACTGCAACACATGCCACATACTGCAATCACACGCCACATACTGCAACATACGCCACAGACTGCTAACACACGCCACATACTGCAACACACGCCACAGACTGCAAACACACGCCACAGACTGCTATCACACGTCACATACTGCAACACACGCCACTTACTGCAAACACACGCCACATACTGCAACACACGCCACATACTGCAACACACGCCACTTACTGCAAACACGCCACATACTGCAACACACGCCACATACTGCAAACACACGCCACATACTGCAACACACGCCACATATTGCAACACACGCCATATACTGCAACACACGCCACAGACTGCTAACACACGCCACATCTGCAAACACACACCAGCGACTGCAAATACACGCCATAGACTGCAAACACACGCCACATACTGCAACACACACAGACTGCAAACACACGCCACATAGTGCAAACACACACCACAGACTAGGCCACAGACTGCAAACACACGCCACATACTAAAAACACACGCCACAGAGTGCAATCTCACGCCACAGACTGCTAACACAGACTGCAACACACGCCACATACTGCAAACACCACGCCCACATACTGCAAACACACGCCATAGACTGCAAACACACGCCACATACTGCAGGCACACACCATAGACTGCTAACACACGCCACATACTGCTAACACACACCACATACTGCAACACACGCCATAGACTGCAAACACACGCCACATACTGCAAACACCCCGCACAGACTGCAAACAGACGCCACAGACTGTAAACACACGCCATAGACTGCAAACACGCCACATACTGCAAACACACACCACAGACTGCAAACACACGCCATAGACTGCAAACACACGCCCCATGCTGCAAACCACACGCCATATACTGCAAACACACGCCACATACTGCAAACACACGCCATATACTGCAAACCACGCCATATACTGCAAAACACGCTAAATACTGCAACACACGCCAATACTGCAAAACAACACGCGACAGACTGCAAACACACGCCACATACTGCAAACACACGCCACATACTGCAAACACACGCCATAGACTGCAAACACACGCCCCTTGCTGCAAACACACGCCATATACTGCAAACACGCCACATACTGCAAACACACGCCATATACTGCAAACACACGCCATAGACTGCTAATACACGCCACATACTGCTACACACACCACATACTGCAAACACACGCCATAGACTGCAAACACAAGCCACATACTGCAACACACGCCATAGACTGCAAACACACGCCACATGCTGCAACACACACTCCATAGACTGCAAACACACGCCAAATACTGCAAACACACGCGCCACATACTACAAACACACGCCACAGAGTGCAAACACACGCCACATACTGCAACACACGCCATACTGCAAACACACGCCACATACTAAAACCACACGCCACAGAGTGCAAACTCACGCCACAGACTTCTAACACAGACTGCAACACACGACATACTGCAAACACACGCCACATACTGCAAACACACGCCACAGACTGCTAACACACGCAATAGACTGCACACACACGCCACATACTGCAAACCCACGCCATAGACTGCAAACACACGCCACATACTGCAAACACACACCATACTGCTAACACACACCACATACTGCAAACACACGCCATAGACTGCAAACACACGCCACATACTGCAAACACACGCCACAGACTGCAAACATACGCCACAGACTGCAAACACACGCCACATACTGCAAACATACGCCACAACTGCAAACACACACCAGAGACTGCAAATACACGCCATAGACTGCAAACACACGCCACATACTGCAACACACGCCACAGACTGCAAACACACGCCACATACTGCAAACACACACCACAGACTGCAAACACACGCCACAGACTGCAAACACACGCCACATACTACAAACACACGCCACATACTTCAAACACAGGCCATAGACTGCTAACACACGCCATAGACTGCAAACACACGCCACATACTGCAATCACACACCACAGACTGCAAACACACGCCATAGACTGCAAACACACGCCATAGACTGCAAACACACGCTAAATACTGCAACACACGCCACATACTGCAACACAAGCGACATACTGCAAACACACGCCACATACTGAAAACACACGCCACATACTGCAAACACACGCCATAGACTGCAAACACACGCCACATGCTGCAAACACACGCCATAGACTGCAAACACACGCCACATACTGCAAACACAAGCCATATACTGTAAACACACGCCATATACTGCTAACACACGCCACATACTGCTAACAGACACCACATACTGCAAGCACAAACCATAGACTGCAAAAACACGCCACATACTGCAAACACACGCCACAGACTGCAAACATACGCCACAGACTGCAAACACACGCCACATACTGCAAACACACGCCACAGACTGCACACACACCACATACTGCAAATACACGCCATAGACTGCAAACACACGCCATATACTGCAACACACGCCACAGACTGCAAGCACACGCCACAGACTGCAAACACACGCCACATACTGCAATCACAGGCCACAGACTGCTAACACACGCCACATACTGCAAAACACGCCATAGACTGCAAACACACGCCATAGACTGCTAACACACGCCACAGACTGCAAACACGCGCCATAGACTGCAAACACATGCCACATACTGCAAACACACGCCACAGACTGCAAACACACGCCATAGATTGCAAACACACGCCATAGATTGCAAACACACGCCATAGACTGCAAACACACGCCATAGATTGCAAACACACGCCACATACTGCAAACACACGCCATAGACTGCAAGCACACGCTACAGACTGCAAACACACGCCATAGACTGCAAACACACGCCATAGACTGCAAACACACGCTAAATACTGCAACACACGCCACATATTGCAACACACGCGACAGACTGCAAACACACGCCATAAACTGCAAACACACGCCATAGATTGCAAACAAACTCCATAGATTGCAAACACACGCCACATACTGCAAACACACGCCACATACTGCAAACACACGCCACATACTGAAAACACACGCCATAGACTGCCAACACACGCCGCATGCTGCAAACACACGCTATAGACTGCAAACACACGCCACATACTGCAAGCACACGCCATATACTGCAAACACACGCCATAGACTGCTAACACGCCACATACTGCAAACACACGCCATATACTGCACCACGCCACATACTACAAACACACGCCACAGAGTGCAAACTCACGCCACAGACTACTAACACATACTGCAACACACGCCACATACTTCAAACACACGCAACATACTGCTAACACACGCCATAGAGTGCAACACACGCCATATACTGCAAGTACACGCCATAGACTGCAAACACGCCACATACTGAACAGACGCCATAGACTGCTAGCACACGCCACGTACTGCTAACACACGCCACATACTGCAAACACACGCCATAGACTGCAAACACACGCCACATACTGCAACACACGCCACAGACTGCAAACATACGCCACAGACTGCAAACACACGCCACAGACTGCAAACACACGCCGCTGACTGCAAACACACAGCACAGACTGCAAATACACGCCATAGACTGCAAACACATGCCACATGCTGCAACACACGCCATATACTGCAAAAACACGCCACATACTGCAAACACACGCCATATACTGCAAACACACGCCATATATTGCAAACACACGCTAAATACTGCAACACACGCCAAATACTGCAACACACGCGACATACTGCAAACACACGCCACATACTGCAAACACACGCCATATACTGCAAACACACGCCATATAATGCAAACACACGCCACTTGCTGCAAATATATGCCATATACTGCAAACACACGCCACATACTGCAACACACGCCATATACTGCAAACACACGCCATAGACTGCTAATACATGCCACATACTGCTAGACACACCACATACTGCAAACACACGCCATAGACTGCAAACACAAGCCACATACTGCAAACACACGCCATATACTGCAAACACACGCCTGTGTCATAGACTGCTAACACACGCCACATACTGCAAACACACGCCACATACTACAAACACATGCCACAGAGTGCAAACACACGCCACATCTGCAAACACGCATATACTGCAAACACACGCCACATACTGAAAACACACGCCACAGAGTGCAAACTCACGCCACAGACTTTTAACCAGTGCAACACACGCACATTGGCCACATACTGCTAATACACGCCACAGACTGCTAACACACGTCATATACTGCAATACACGACACATACTGCAAACACACGACATATACTGCAACAAACGCCACATATTGCAAACACCCTGTGTCCACATACTGCAAACACACGCCATATACTGTAACACACGCCACATAATGCAAGCACACGCCACATACTGCAAACATACGCCATAGACTGCAAACACACGCCACATACTGCAAACACACACCACATACTGCAAACACACGCCACAGACTGCAAACAAACGCCACAGACTGAACACACGCCACAAACTGCAACATACGCCACAGACTGCAAACACACGCCATATACTGCAAACACACGCCACATACTGCAAGCACACGCCACAGACTGAAAACACACGCCACATACTACAAACACACGCCACATACTGCAAACACACGCCATAGACTGCTAACACACGCCACATACTGCAAACACACGCCACATACTGCAAACACATACCACAGACTGCAAACACACGCCATAGACTGCAAACACAGGCCACATACTGCAAACACACACCACAGACTGCAACACACGCCACAGACTGTTAACACACGCCACAGACTGCTAATACACGCCACACTGCTAACACACGTCACATACTGCAATACACGACATATTGCAAACACACGCCACTACTGCAACAAACGCACATATTGCAAGCACACGCCACATACTGCAACACACGACACATACTGTAACACACGCCACATAATGCTAGCACACGCCACATACTGTTAACACACGCCATAGACTGCAAACACACGCCACATATTGCAAACACACCACAGACTGCAAACACACGCCACAGACTGCTATCAAACGCCACATACTGCAAACACACGCCACATACTGCAACATACGCCACAGACTGCAAACACACGCCATATGTGTACTGCAATCACACGCCACATACTGCAACATACGCCACAGACTGCTAACACACGCCACATACTGCAACACACGCCACAGACTGCAAACACACGCCATAGACTGCAAACACACGCCACATACTGCAACACACGCCACGTACTGCAACACACGCCACATACTGCAACACACGCCACATACTGCAAACACACGCTAAAGACTGCAAACACACGCCATATCTGCAAACACACGTCACAGACTGCAAACACACGCCACAGAGTGCACCACACGCCACAGACTACAACACACGCCACATACTGCAAACACACGCCACATACTGCAACACACGCTAAATACTGTAAACACACGCCACATACTGCAAACACACGCCACATACTGCAAACACACGACACATACTGCAAACACACGCTAAAGACTGCAAACACACTCCACATACTGCAAAACACGCCACAGACTGCAAACACACGCCACATACTGCAAATACACGCCATAGACTGCAAACACACGCCACATACTGCAAACACACGCCACAGACTGCAAACACACGCCACAGACTGCAAACAAACGCCACAGACTGAACACACGCCACAAACTGCAACATACGCCACAGACTGCAAACACACGCCATAGACTGCAAACACACGCCACATACTGCAACACACGCCACAGACTGCTAACACACGCCACCTACTGCAACACACGCCACAGACTGCAAACACACGCCATAGACTGCAAACACACGCCACATACTGCAACACACGCCACATACTGCAACACACGCCACATACTGCAACACACGCCACATACTGCAAACACACGCTAAAGACTGCAAACACACGCCATAGACTGCAAACACACGTCACAGACTGCAAACACACGCCACAGAGTGCACCACACGCCACAGACTACAACACACCCCACATACTGCAACACACGCTAAAGACTGTAAACACACGCCACATACTGCAAACACACGCCACATACTGCAAACACACGACACATACTGCAAACACACGCTAAAGACTGCAAACACACTCCACATACTGCAAACACACGCCACAGACTGCAAACACACGCCACATACTGCAAACACACGCCATAGACTGCAAACACACGCCACATACTGCAAACACACGCCACATACTTCAAACACACGCAACATACTGCAAACCCACGCCACAGACTGCAAACACACGCCATAGACTGCAAGCACACGGGATCTTCTGGTCGTCGATCTTGCGAAGGGGGAGGCTTGCCAGCATGAGGACCCACGGCTAAGGCACATTAGGACAGATCCGCCGTCTCTTCTAGATAGTGTTTGAAACACACACTATATCTTCTCTGGCTTCTTCAATCGTTTGCCTCCTTCTACTTCTCCAGCGGATAGACGAGACCGCGGATCTGAGGGAGCGGCAACGGTCGTGGCATCCACGCTCCCCTGAGTGACAATCGACGACCAGATGTCTAACTGCCAGATCCGTATAAATGCTGCTGCGGGGTGACCAACAGTGAGGAGGGTGGCCCTACAAAGGACCACGTACAGACATGGCATGGACAGAAAGAAGAAGCCACCTGAGGATGTCAACATAAGCACCACAGAGGAATAATCGTCTTAGTACGCTCGCCCATATGGTTCGCCGGAGGCGAGGATAAATAAACGCAATCATCATCACCAGAATTACTTCCCTTTGCTCTACCTCAATAACATTGCTTGTGTTTCTTATCAGTAGTAAATTCATATGTACTAGCTTCCTTGACTTTTAAGTAGACAAAACAGGCTACAATTAATTTTGGACGACCCATGATTGACTCAGAAGATAATTCGAACTGGGCAGGTTTACCATTTTATAAATATCCAGAAACATTGAGGAATGACACCATATCTGTAACGACAGTTCGGCCATTGTCCAATCTTCTACTTAAGACACGCAAACCCTCGCCTATTCAAAGCAAATGAAGTCCAAACGATATAGTTTATGCAAATTTATTTTAGCTCGATTGCGAAACAAGTTATTTCAACTTATATTAATCACTCTCGAGACATCATTCCTGATGGAATCCACCGCCGCGAGGGAGAGAGAAGAGACAACGTGGAATTTAAATGCCTTGTCTAAGGGCACAATCGTAACGGCTCCAGTGGGGCTCGAACTCCGGACATTTCGAACCTGAAGCGAACGCGTATCCACTGCCCAAATATTTGGAACATTTCGTTTAGTGCATGATCGAATTATATTTCACCGAATGAACATTAGTTTAAACTTTATTTTTTTACAACGATTGCGAAGCAAGTTTTAACTTATTTTAATCACCCTCGTTATCGCGGATGAAAGCTTATAGGCCTATACGTGTGATGATTCGTGTGGGAGGAAACCGGAGTACCCGGAGAAAACCCACCTGTCCGATCTGGCGACCACCGTACCATCTCACATACGTCCCGGTCCGAGGACCGAACAAGGATTGCATTTGTGAGAATCGAGCGCGCTAACTACTGCGATAATCGAACTGACTGCAGTTCATTCTGTCTTGAGGGAAACTCTTTGAAGAATTAGATCATTATGTATTGATATTGTCAGCCGTTGCTTTGTTAAAGCGTAAGAAAAAACGAAGGGAAACACCGCTGGTGGATACACAGCATCCTTCAGAAAGGGACACGAACAAGGGGCATCTATGGGCGACCACCGTACCCTCTCACATGCTCCCCGTTGAACGTATTATTATCATGAGTAGTGCTATTCACGAGTTATTATAATAGTTTTCTATGTTCATGAGTGAAATATTATTCGATCATTCACTTAATAAACAAATGTTCGTTTTACTTTAGGCTGAAAAAAACGATGCAACCGTGCGATAATTGACGCTGTAATTCGTGTTTAGATAACCATAAATGACGTCACAAAATACGTAATTAATGACGTCACTGACAGCTTGAGTCCGAATAGGTTCGGTTTGATTTGATAATTTAACATATTGCGGCTTCAGCCAAGAAACCAGTTTGACAATTTAAAGTCACTGTCGTGTTTCAATGATTCCATGAATTGTTTTGTTTTTAAGATAAATGAATAGAGACTAAATAAGAATAATTAAAAATAAATAAAAAGTAGAAGTTATAAAAGTAATTCAAAAAATACTGTCAAACTGTTGGTTATTAGACCAACTATGTTACCTCTGCGCCACGGAGGAAACTGCTGGCGATTGTACACATTTAACATTTATTGACATCATTTTCAGTAACAAAATATGTAAACAACGCCAATTTAAGTTTGCTTTTAAAATTTACTCTAAACTGGACAGTTCAATATATACATAATTATATAGGAAATATATGATATAGAATTATATGATTAGATGAGAGTTAGGGTGTGTAACAATATTGCAAGAATTGTCAATACGAGTTACGATGTCTATACAAGGTGGTCATAATACGCCGTGTTTCATTTCTACCTCTGGAAATACCATTTGAGGTTATATCATGCCATTACATGTAACAATTGAAATCTGCTTGGATGGGGACTTAGAATAGGTAGTTCCTACCATCTAAGCGTCGCTGTATACATGTCGGTTACCCGGCGAGTTGTGGTAAGTTATATACAATAAAGTTGCCTATCAGATAGGAGATTAAGAATATAGTAGAAGCTGAGCGGACGTAGACTACAATTGGACTGGGAACCAGACTTACGAACCTGTTACAAGGATTCTATATTTCATGAACTGATTAAAGATGTAGCCATTGAAGCTGGGCGGACTTAGAGTAAAATTGGACTGGGAACCAGACTTACGAACCTGTTACAAGGATTATATAGTTCATGAACTGATTAAAGATGAAGCCATTGAAGCTGGGCGGACTTAGAGTACAATTGGACTGGGAACCAGATCTACGAACCTGTTACAAGGATTATATAGTTCATGAACTGATTAAAGATGTAGCCATTAAAACTGAGCGGCTGTGTTGTTACTATTCCCAAGACGTCGTTTTGTGCCCGAAACGGACTTTTGTAAAGATGGATTAGATTATGAAATGGTATTTGCACTAAAGTCTTATCAATTATTTTATGAATTTGGTACTGATTTCTTCAATGAACGACAATTAAAGACATGTTTCCGGTTCGGTTGGCTAAACCTTGATAAACTATATGCAATTACTTACATATTGATATAATAATAAAACTAATAATAATTATGAAGACTTTACCTAACGAGACAACATATTTTCACCAAAACGTAAATTGACTTTGTGTGTGTATTTACGTTTATTTATCGTCGCTACCGGTTACCCATATGAGCGACGCCTCCTGAAGAGATTAGTCATTTTAGATTTTTGGAGGATAGTGCAATGATACAGACAGAGACCCATTCCAGAGCCTCCTCTGGTTCTTTTACGTGCACGGTGTAAAGCACCGACAAGAGTCCTCGGCTTAAAGTCCCATCTGAAAGACTGTTAATTTTATTAGGGTCATACAGGGATCGAACCTGCGATCCCTGGATTACCAGTCCAACGTGTTACCACTGGACAACAGATCCGCCTGTAAGTAAATTGACCATGAGGCGCTCAACATTTATACAAATATCAAATCAAATCAAATCATATTTATTCACTCAGTGCATCATACATGATACAAACATGAGGTTTATATATAGTAATACGGTTTTAAAGAGTTTCAAGAGTTTATTTCGAAATTCAATGGGCAATATTCCCATGAGTACACATTAAACATACAGATATAAATCACTACAGTATTGTAGGCCGACGAGAGAGCGTTGTTGCTCTGATGTATTTCGCATCACCAAGCCATCACTCACTGTCACCACAACTCGTTTTTATATTGTATACACCTACCGGTAAATCATTTAATTGGGTTAATGGAATTTAGTTCGCGATCAAATGGCTCATTTTCTGACTAAAACAGATTGGAATCGAGTGTAAAAACATTGCTTGCTCTGAAGAGCTGTAGTCTGGAACTCCCGCTATGTTATACATATTTCCTGTGGGGTTTCTGGTATGTTCAAGAGAACAATGCATTCCCATTTCATACAACAAATATTGGTGATAAGCGTTTTAATGTAACTTAAATTGTGTTTCGTATCATTATTTTCATTTGTCTCAAAGGAGAACATGACACTATTATAATTATATCTACAGGGAACATAACAATTAGTACTAGAAGAACAAACACATAACTTTGTTCTTCTCTCCACAAAGAAGGTAATGTAATTTGCTGAACTGTATTATTCTGCTATTTGGTGTGCATATATAAGCGTGTTGTGATGCGTATGCAAGTGACTTATATGTGTCTTCGTAAGAGAAACCATCACGTCTTCGTTGAATTTCTCTACTATAGCCCTTTTCAATAACATGATTTATCTGCCCTTTAGTACTCTTCATCGGAGACACTAAACGCGCGGAGCGCGCACCTGCTCACTTCCGGGTAGTATACAAATTGATCGCCATTATAAATAATACGTCTACGTACATTGAAATTACAAACATACGACTATGCCGTCGAAGCAGAGATATTGCTGTGTGTGTAAAAACCACGGCGGGAAGGTAGTAGATGGAAAGAAGATATCCATGCATCGATTTCCAGCTGATTAGGAAGGTTTGGATTCCACGATGCAAGCACGCTCGACCCAACTTCGTATTCGTCAACAGCGACCAGACGAGGATGTGTAGTGTTCATTTTCTTGGACGATCGGGGCCCACGAAAGGAAATCCCTTACCTTGCTACTTCCCCAAAGCGAATGGCGATGAAAAAGTCTACAACTTATCCGTAAAAAAAAAACGATGTTTTTAGTGAATAATATGATATAACAGTTCGTCTCTTTGCAACTACTTATAAATTGTCTGTCCGATTAGCGCAGTGGTTAGCGCAGTGGTTAGCGCAGTGGTTAGCGCGCTTGCTTCTCACCAATGCAACACGGGGTCGTTCTTCGGACCGGGAAGTATGTGAGATGGTACGGTTGTCGCCAGAGCTGACAGGTGGATTTTCTTCGGGTACCGGTTTCCTCACACACGAATGACAACATATACGCTTTCATCCACGCCAACGAGATATATTAATATAAGTTGTTAGAACTTGCTTCGCAATCGTTGTAAAATAAATAAAGTTTAAGCTTTTTATAAACTACTTCTAAATGTTGTACAATAACACTATGCAGTATAGTAATAATAATAATAATACTATTAATAAAGACTTTATTTTACGAGCAACAAATCAGACCTTGAACATTATACAATGACATAGAAAATATATTAATTAAAGAAACACTACAAGTACAATATTGGAGATAATCACAATAAGCTTTAAGCTTCCGATTAAATCCATTTTCGTTTGTATAGCTATACAATAGATATATGTACTGTACATAATGAACGTTTTTATAGCTGTACAATAGATATGTACTGTACATAATGAACGTTTGTATAGCTATACAATAGATATGTACTGTACATAATGAACGAACAAATATGTTTAAACCAAGTACAGTATTCAGCAATACATGGAAGCTCATCTATTATTTATATATATAAACCAGATTTGTATGTTTCCGTTGGCTTATTCCATCTTAAATTACACGGAGATCGGATTCTTAGCAACGATTTCAAAGCAAACATATTTGAAGCAAACCCAAACAACATCCAGGAAAGCATAGACGATGTTCGTGAGAATCTGTTCACTACCTGGTCAATGATGATCTAATGTCAAGGTCAAGGTCATTTTCAAGGTCACATGATCAAAATTTGAAGAAATTTATTCTAACATATATAATTATGAATGTTTTGGATTATTTATATTAAATATTATACTGATTTGCACATCAACTTAGAGCACAATTTATCTTCTTTGAAATGGAGTACTGCTATCACATACTATATTGCCATGGTAATAAGATGGACGTTTTGTTAACATGTGTGGTGAAAGTAGTCTATACAGTAACTACTTCTGTCCGCCTACGTGGTCGAGTGGTTAAGGTCACTGACTTGTTATACCACTGTAACCTATCATCACTAATGGTCACGGGTTCGAGCCCCGCTCAGGCCGTGTTTCATTTATATGAACAAGTTGGCAGTTTCTTACGGAGGTTGGTGCACCCAAGTACTGGTTAACCGCTGGAGCCTGCCCAGGAAAGGTGTTGTTAGATAAACTGCCCGCCCGCGATATAGCAGGCGTAAAACCCGAAATATAACATAATAGTAACTACTTCTATTAACATATTTTCTTTTTAATATATGCATAATATCGCTTTATATAATTATACTACAGTATATTATTTAAAGTTATGTAGGTTTCACCATAATGACGACTAATAACCAATATGGCCGCCATATTACACTTTTACAAATACAATGTGTGTAATAAAAATACAAGACTGAAATGAATATGAATCATGGTACTACGTACCTACGGGTCATCTATTACCCAGATAATGCCATTCCGATATCATATTTAACACTATTCATGTCCAAGAAGCACTGTGGTTTAATGTTAAATAAATCACTGGCCTCATTCGAATCCTGGCGGGAACAGAATTGCGTGTCGGTTTCAACAATAACGCAATCCAGCATGATTGGGAACCTGAGGAAACAGACATTGAGCGTAGATCAGGTGGCGTTGATTCTTAATTGTGAAACCTTGTTTTACAATTCAAAGGCCATCAATGATACAATTGTACTTAAAGCCTATCTCAGTGTCCATTGCATTTACATAAAGCGGTGCATGGAAGCTCAACCTTCACACACGACAACCCTTATCCTTGTCACAGCCACCACAGCCACACTTCAATAATTCCATGCAGGAGTTTGATGCTGGTAACAACGTTGTCCACAGTGGTTTCCATGGTGAGTGTAGGTCGGCTTCCTTTATCTATCCATGTTCTGCTGGAGATGGTAGTGTTGGCGATGGACATAGTGCTTGACCCCAGCAGTAGCCTGCCTGGTAGGCTGCATGCTGTGTGTGCTGGTAAAGAGCAGCATATGTTGGTAGTATAGCATCTATAGAACGGCCTTTCGGTGTGAATAGATCCTGACGGACATCATTGGTGTTTTCGCATTGACTTGACCTGTCGTACATCAACACAACAAACCGTTCAACAACAGAGATACAGTCATTGATCTGCTGTTCACTTGGTGTGTTGCCCAATGTTGTAAATGCCGGAACTGCCAGAGTAAATGATAACAAAGTGTTCCAAGCTGTTCGCTTTCCTTATCCCAGAAATCCTGACACCTGGTCGCAGCCCGTAAATGCATGGAATCCTGGCAATGCCCTCGCCATATCTTCGCCCATAGTTGTGACCATGCTGTGTATTGGTATATATCTGAGAAGTTTTCCTGTGCCAAATTCAAACCATAGCTCATCTAAGCCACACTTACTGAACATTCCTGCAGCTGTCACAATAACGTCAGTATCAACTGTCTTAATCATAAGCCGCTTCATTTCAGATTTGCCGACATGAGCTGCGTGAAGTAGAAGCCTGCTCTCTGCTTCCTCATGTGAGCATGGTGCAATGGAATCTCTATTTTCGATTGCTGTTGTTTCAATAATGACCCCTTTTGTGGAAATGATATATTTTCCATATGGAACTGTCATATTGCTACATTCAGTTGCCAATAAGTCAAATAATTCATTCTTGTTCTTATCATTTCGCAGGAAGGTGTCCCAGTTAGATGGAATTGTCGTATCAGGCAGCACCCTTTTACGAATACCAGTACCACGATCTCCCCGTGCCCCAGTTTTCAAGCTAGTGTCAATGTATCTATCCCAAACTAAATCAACTCTATGGACTATAGTCAAATGCCCTTGTACATATGGCAGAAACACGTCTACAGCATAATCCTGAAATGTCCTGCATTTTTTCTGTGGCTTCAGCATATTAATAATCGCAGCACCATCAAACAACAGCGCGTCTACCACTGGATTTTCATGTGTTGGTTCACATGACTGGCAGAGCTGTTCCAGACAGGGCGTCAGTTCAGACTTTTTTCTAGTGCGCAACTTATCAAAGTGTGAGAGTGATGGGGCATATTTAGTGTTTACATGTGATAAGAACTCACTAAGGTCTCCTTTTCGAACCTGACACGACACATATAGCCTCGAGAATAAAGCGCAAGTCACTTTAAGGGACACAAGTTCAAGTTTTTGCTTTGACTGTTTCCCAAATGGTGGCCTGCTGAACAATGGTAATTTGGTTTGTTTAATTGTGTTTGTCACTGATTGTTCACGTGTTGCAAGCCTCTCCTGTACACATGTCTCATATTGCTGCTTCCCCAAGTCTGTTGGGTGTTTTATGCTCTCTGCTACACTTGGGTCAACACTATCTCTTGTGTCAAGAACTAGTAGGTCATCCGATTTATCAGCAAACGGGTTTCTTAGGTTTTGCATCACATACACCAGATCATTTACTTGCTGCTGAAATGTATGTTGGATACTCTTTGTTTGTTCGTGATGTTTGTAATTGGATTCAGCTGTAGAGACAATGTTTGAATCTTCAAATTCATTAACCAGCCTGGCTATTTCAAGGCCACATAGCATCCAATGTAAAAGTTGTGTAGTTGTGTCAAGCATTTAGTATCCACTTGAGCCGCGGCATCAACACTACTTAGACGGGTTACCTTTCTTGGAGTTTCTGTTGGGTCATTCCTGCTTGAAGTTGCATGACGTTCTTGTCGTTCATATTTCCACAATCCAACATTATTTCTACATGTTTTATGCCATTTTGCACCATATACTTTTAGCAATATCACCAACTAAGCTGTTATGGAGTTGATATAGACAACGTCCAGACCTATAATAGCGGTTGATGTCCTGTAGGAATGTTTCATAATTAACTGGACAAACAAGATGAGCATTGTTTTTCTCCTGGCACAATACATATTTTGCCCAATCAATTGCATATTCCTCTATACTACTTGTCGACTGTTTTTTTTCTAAATCAATATTTTCAGTTTTAGCTATGACAACTTTTTTGACATTGATGCTACGTTGGTACATGTATGTTAGTATATCTCATGTTAGTAAAGTTAGTAATGCATTCTTGTGATGAATCTTGTGTTAGTAGTTTGTTATTGCTGCAGGCAACCATTACATAAAAATGTCATACTACTGGTGGTTATCAAATATACTAGTCACAAGAGCTATGCATTATCAAAACAAATGCTCCGAGAATTTGACTTCTTATGACAGTACATACCTCTATAATAATTAGTGTGTGTGCATAATTTAACTAAATTATAAAAATGTAAGCCATTTAGTACTGCAACAATTTTAATATCCGAATCAATACCATATCCGGATATACGGCTACTACTATATATACATATTTCTTAGCAGTTATAAAATATTAACATTGTTTTAAAGTTCATTTATGTCGATTGTATGTGTATCAAACATTTAAACGTTTATTTTAATCTAAAAAGGAAAAAATATATAATCATTCTATTGCACAATACATATTTGGATTCCACTGGGAAAATGGCGGCCAACTTGGAAATCATCTTGTATATCAATGGATACAAAACAGAAGTCAGTAATCAACATACCAAATTAAAGGGCATACATCATGCATTACATTAATGTAAATAACATACTATTAAAACCTATAGTTTTCAAAATAAAGGTACTTGTGCACGGTAAAAATGTGTTTTTTATGTAAATTGCACCATTTGACCTTGACTATGACCTTGACTTTGACCAATGAGCACCCATAATGTATTTCATGTTAAGCATACATTTAATATATATGATATCCAGTTGATTTGATTTAAATCTGTCAAGTAATAAAAGTATAATACAATTATATGTCCAACTCACTGACACTGCAAAAACGGCGGCCATCTTGGCGGCCATCTTGAATTTTGGGGGACCCCTTGACCCAGAACCTAGGGTCTCGTTAGGAAAAGGTCCACACATTATCATTCTATCAGTACACCAAGTGGCTAAATTCTAGAATTAAGCGAGCAATTATTGCAAAATACCCTTGTAGTGACTCTACTGTAGCATGCTTGCTCCTACCATTAAATTATTCCAATGAATCTATCATGTTCCTCTTGTTATCATTTCCCTATGCTTATTAGCCAATCTCAATTTCAACCATCGGTGAGTTACTGCCCCTGAATACTCACTGCCCCTGAATATTCCCTAAAAGTATGAAAGTCCTCTTAAGTTATTTCCTTTGTTTTTATCGTTGTTTCCTTTGCACACAATGCTACCAATTTTCTTCCACTTTCTCATATTATAATTATTATGTTACTATATATCGACAGATATCCAATAGTGTATACAATGGGTACACATTCTGTAAATTTTGTTATCAATTAACTGACATAATTTAGATAAAATCACATTTATCACAACGCAACATCTGGTTATGGAACAACTGTAAAGACAAAGGATTCCAACTGAAAGGACCAGTATGCATTTAGGGATAAATCGGACTTTATCCGCCAAGGGAGGTAATAGAAAATCCAACGATGCTCCTCATTAATTGCTGTATGTATTTCTTTCCCCTTAAATATCTCGTTATCTTATTTATATTCTAAATTAAAACATAGACGTATTAATTAATAGTTTAGACAAGATTACCACACTGTCATACCGTAACTACAATACGTACATGTACCTTTAGTACCTTAATTATTGAAGAATATCTCTATAATCTATAACTGTCGGTGCTATCAATTTTCATTAATGTAATTTTCACATTTTTAAAACTCGACAGACATATAACATATGCAATGGATCCTTTACTGTTAAAATAGGTTGTCAATTAATTTTGTTCAAATTACAACGATTGCGAAGCAAGTTCTAGCAACTTATATTAACGACGACGAAAGCGTAAATGTGGTCATTCGTGTGGGAGGAAAACCCTGAGTATCCTGAGAAAACTCACATGTCCGATCTGGCGACAACCGTACCATCGCACATACTTCCCGGTCCGAGGATCGAACCCGGGTTGCATTGGTGAGAAGCGAGCGTGCTATCCTCTGTACAAATCGGAAACATATGTCTATGTTTGTCAATAGCAAATTTACAACTTTCTAAATTGGTAAGATATTGAGTTGGAACGTTCAGGATTTGTTTTTTAGACATTGTGGTATGAACCTGTTATCAACTACATACTACCCAAGTGCCCGTTCTCGTTTGTCGCCAGTTAGCAGTATGTGTTTTACGTTTAGTTATCGTCGCTAGCCGTTGCCCATATGAGCGACGCCTCCTGAAGAGATTAGTAATTTTGGACTGTTGGAAGATAGTGCAATGATACAGACAGAGACCCATTCCAGAATATCCTCTGGTTCTTTTACGTGCACGATGTAAAGTACCGACACGAGACCTCGGTTTAACGTCCCATCTGAAAGACTGTTAATTTTATTATGGTCAGACGGGGGATCGAACCTGCGCTCCCTGAATTACCAGTCCAGCGTGTTACCAGCCAGTTATAAGTTGGCAGACAAGTACATTTTATATATCTAAGATCGGTTACCGCACCCAAAACCGTAAGAAGCTCAGGTGCACATTCCTGTTCACGGTAGGATCTGATTGCCTTATGTTCACTTTGCTTGCCAGTCATCTTAGTGATATAAAGCCGATATAAGCGTCTTAGACAAGTTAAGTCGCAACGCAGGCAGTACTTGACGGAGCTGTAGACTGGAATAGGATTAAGACACGACACTCTAGTACCAGTAGCACAAAGCACAGCACAGGAGATAAAACCATCAAATAAGTAAAGCAAACAAACGTCAATCCGCACAGTGCATGTCTGGGAATTATTGATAGCATTGCGGAAGCACATGAGTAGCTCGCGCATGCTTGTACTGCTCATGATGGGATCAGATATGGTTGTGTGTTTTACGTTTATTTTTCGTCGCTACCGGTTGCCCATATGAGCGACGCCTCCTGAAGAGATTAGTAATTTTAGATTGTTGGAGGATAGTGCAATGATACAAACAGAGACCCATTCCAGAGTCTACTCTGGTTCTTTTACGTGCACGGTGTAAAGCACCGACATGATACCTCGGTTTAGCGTCCCATCTAAAAGACTGTTAATTTTATTAGGGTCAGACGGGGAATCGAACCCTGGATTACCAGTCCAGCGTGTTACCACTCGACTACAGATCCGTCTGTTCAGATAGGGTTGATATTATCCTAGATTTTATTCTTTATTTACGTCTCATAAATGTACAACAAACAACATTCAATATAATAAAAACATATCGATGTACATTGCCACTCAATAATGAATTATAAGAGACAGTAACAGTAACAATTCACAATAGAACACGATTCAACATATAAGTTTCTTAAAACTAGAGTTTATATAGGTTGATCCAGACCGATACTCTCACAAACTGAAGACAATCGTCAAAATGGTGACGGGAACATTGCCACCATTACACCACAGCCGCAAAACGTCACCATGTGTAACCGCTATCAGTGAGATTCTCGGTCCAAAACAAGACCTACTCTTAGATATAAATGTGTTAAATCTAAATTGCCTACGCTAATCTTATCTAAGAAGTGCTTAAAATATTTATTAAAACACTGATATTGAAAAAGAGCACTAACCTGCTTATTAATTAAAAAATGGTATAAAAAACAATTATCACCTCTGATCAGATCAGTGGTGAACTGATTAGCATAGACTATTTAGTTGGCAATAAAAAAAAGTATTCATAGTATTAAGAAACAATTGAGATACATTATTTACATGCTAAATATATATATATATATATATATTACAATCTATGAACTGCATAACATAATGATTTTATTTACACGTCAAAAACCGTCGTTTTTGAAGAATTTCAAAACATGTTTTGGCACATAATCTTATCAGTTCCTTGCTGGAGAAAATTAAAACAAACTGTTCTGAATCAGAAAGATTAATAAAATTACCATAAATACCCATTGTTTTTCTAATAAGCGGTTACCTAATATCTTCATACGTACAACATTGCAAAATAACATGTAGTTCATTTTCAACGGAGTCACAGAATGGACATTTCCTTTGATCTACACTCAGATTCTCGTACCTGCCCGTCTCTATTCTTATTGGTGCAACACCACAACGAAATTTACTCAAAGCAGCTCTATGACTAAGAGTTAAAAACATCATACAATAGTCTTCTACTTTGAATTCTGTTTTAAATAGCTTATACAACCGTAATTTATTTCTACCTCGACCCGATATACCAACATCTCTATTAATAGATGTAAACTAGTTTAATTTGAGCCTAGCCATTAGTTTACTTTCCATTGAGAATACTAATGATGATGGCTTAGGCTCGGTAATATTTGCAAACATACTTAAATTATTTTCATTAAATACTTTTATAATTAAATAATACCAATTTTTACATGAAACATTTGCCTTAGAAGCCACCCAACGTGCTATGCGTTTGTTCATACGATGTGTATCCATTGACGATATTTTGGACCAGAATAAACATATGCTTTTCCACTGCCATACAACAGTCGGCTTCCAACCCATTTCTCCTGCAATGGCAGTATTTGGAGTGTATTTGCCTACACCCAAAAAGAACCTCATTGCTCTGTTATGAACTGAATCTATACATGAAAATGTTTTGAGGCCCCATATTGGTGCACTGTAATTTATAACAGGATGCACTGTAGACTCATACAGTTTGGTATATACATCATATGGGACACCCCCCAGAACTTTATATTTGGCAATTAAGAGACCAAGGGCACGGCTAGCACTTTGAGCTACTGCTTTAGTCATTATGTTATAATCCACATGTTCACTTAACAACACACCAAGATACATATACTTATCAACAACTTGTATTAATGTAATACCACATATAAAGTTGACGGTTGTTCTCTGTACCGATTTAGAACGAAAATTTACGAAATTTAGGACGACAATATTACTCTTTGAGGCATTGACATTCATTTTATTTAAAATACACCAGTTATTCAAAGCATCTAATAGTATTTGTAGATTGTAGATCCTATGTTATATTTCATTCGACCATTTAATTTAATTTTGTATGTTACACATCTCTAATATTTCGAAATAATCTAACACATAGCTTTGATATACCTATATATCGCATGTAAACAGTGGCTGTTCGATTAGCGCAGTGATTAGCGCGCTCGCTTTTCACCAATGCAACCCGGGTTCGATCATCGGATAGGGAAGTATGTGAGATGATACGGTGGTCGCCAGATCGGACATGTGGATTTTCTCCGAGTACTCCGGTTTCGTTCCACACAAATGACCACATTTACGCTTTCATCCGCGCCAACGAGAGTGATTAATATAAGTTGCTAGAACTTGCTTCGCAATCGTTGTAAAATAAATAATGTTTAAACAGTTGCAGAGAGTCTACACTGCTTCATTTAATGACTACACACATTGTATAAGTAGCATACAATTACTTATCTAATGATAGAAGTCTTCTACAAATGTAGAAGAAGATAGTATTACACTAAGTCTTCAAAGGGATGCAAATACGTACATGCTCTGAATCATAGGCCCGTTGAGTTTCTGCTACAATTGCTAACTCTTACAAGAGGTCAATGCAGTCTATCGCTTACAGGTTGCCTCTACAATACTCACCAGAACGATTCCTTGACATAGTTTATTTGCGATAATTGACTTCAAATAAATCACTCTCCCCTCACCGCTGTTGATTCGACTCACAATGGGAGTGTCGAGTGATTCAAGTCCGTGTGTACAAGTTAAACAGCTTCAGCATGATAACATCACATAATGCGAGTAAGCTATTCAGTTGGCATGTGGAAGGTCAGTGGTTATACCGGTGCCCGTTCGTGCGACTATCAATCCCCAAAACGCACGTGCATTTTCTTTTCGATTGGGTACTTGCAATGCTACTATGTAACATCTTATATGTTTGTGTTTTTCTCCAAAATATGTCACACCTCAATGACTTGATGTCTATGTACGAACTGGGGTTATAGAATAAAACTCCGCCAACCCCTAAACGCGATATAAATCCGTTGCCATGGAAACCGTGACACTCCAGTGTATTTACACTGGAAACTCTACCGAAACGTCCTAAATATATAGTATAGTTTTAGACAAAGCTAAACATCAACACATAATTTGTATGATAGCTAATGTCTTGTTGATTCGTTCTAATATTCACCCGTCCGAGAAATTGGGAATATGAGTGATGCGCCGGAAAAGAGGATATTCTTTGAGGTGTAAAATAGCGATCGCCAAGACCTTAGTTTAGTATCATGCAGAAATGTATTTTAGTGATTCAAGTCCGTGTTTACCAGTTAAGTAGCTACATGGTAACACAACACAACGAAAACATTTCCATTAAATGATTTTGTTTTTACCGTAAAATACGAATCAGAAATAGAGGTACATGGTAGCATCTCTGCAAATGATCAACTGGCTGTCCGATTAGCGTAGTGGTTAGCGCGCTCGTCATCAATGCAATCCGGGTTTGATCCTCTGACCGGGGAGTATGTGAGATGGTACGGTGGTCACCAGATCGGACATCACTAATGCAACCCGGGTTCGATCCACGAACCGGGAAGTATGTGATATTCGTACGGTGGTCGCCAGATCGGACTGGTGGGTTTTCTCTGGGTACTCCGGTTCCTTCCCACACCAATGACCACATACGCTTTCATCCGCACCAACGAGAGTGATTAATATAAGTTGTTAGAACTTGCTTCCCAATCGTTGTAAAATAAATACAGTTTAAACTAAATAATCAACAATTTTCTTAACCTTTGAATATTGGATGAAAATAACTGCATATTTGTTTAATTCCCCTGAAATGTTGAATAAATATATACCATTAAAAGGCACTGTACAGACGTTCATTTCCGTTAACGCATTGCATTTAAGAGCATTTACATATTTGATGGGAGAGACACTTTATGCTCACAAACACTCAGACATTCAATTTTGTTTATTTATCAGCGTACCAAATAAAGTTGATTACTAATGGGTATCAAATATCACTTAGACATGCAACGAAATGTTGTTACAGCCAGTTCGTGGTTATCGAACATATGTATTGTATGCATTTTATTCCATTAGTTCGTGGTTATAGTCCAGCAGACAAACTCAAGATATCACCAGAAGCTTGCAATAACATATATAGAAAATGTGTTCGAACTTTTATGTAGCTGAGATATTGTAGTTTATGAAACTGACGGATGACAGGCTGTCATCCTTGGGAAACTCCTTGGAAAGAAGATGGCGTCCAAGATGGCCACCGACAGGGCTTTCCTTTCAATATTGTTATGTGTTACATCTGTTTTGTTTTAAGGTGGCAGTCAAAGTAATATATCTGTTTTGAATTTAATAAATGTACATCAATAAACATTTTTAAAGCTAAATACTAACTTCAGTTTATTTGAATAACATTAAAAATTGATGATAAAGGGAGATAATTTAATAGAAAGAGAGACTAGCGTCTTTAAATTTTAAAGATGCACTGAAAATTGAACTTTGACACTGAAATGCTTTTCATAAAGCACATATACGTACCTTTCTGGTAACAATATATAACAAGAAAACATAAAAACATTGCGACACAAAATAACAAAATGTGTCTGACTAGGCTGGACTTAGTTTCAATCAATTTGGCACCATAATGGGAAATAACAGTCAGTTATCTTCCTTGGCATCCGCTAGTGGCGCCACTGTACCCGGTCCTGGAATTCTCGCAGAATAAACAGCATTAACATGGCATCGAAGTTCGGTCTTATGACAATACCACAGTTAAAATCGGAATTAAAGAAGAGAAATGCAAAGCAGACAGGAAGGAAAATGGATTTGGTTGAAAGGTATTAATTTTGCTTCAAATTTGAGCGTAATAAGCAATAAAGACCGAGAAATGCAGTGATCCTGTGAACCGTAAACACGGGTCATGTCCGACAGTGCTAAGTTAATGCAATGGTCGATAACACGATGATATGTAAAAAATACCTTGTAGTTGACGTTAAAAATGGTCAAGAATATGTATTCCACCCGAATTGCAACACCTAACAGAATTAAAATTGTATAACTGGGAAAACAAACAACTTTTACGGCTAGCATACGCTATTATATACGATAACTTTGTCTCGAATTATATAAATGTCGAAATGGTCGTGTGGTTAGAGCGTCGGTCTATGACGCGAGACACCTAGGTTCGAATCATACTGGAGTTGTTTTATTAATCCTAATGTTTTTTTTTTGTCTTTTTCAGAACAATCTAATTGATTATGACTGATTCAATATTTTTGTCCATTTCAGGTTAGAAGCCTATGAAAGAAACCAGAATTTTGGTCAGTCTGATGTTTGTGAACCAGATTACTACATCACTGTGCCTTTGGACTCTGCTTACAGGGACGTCAATGCAGACAGTAAATTTTGCAGTATCACATCTGAAACCATTACTGACTATCTTAGCAACTTTCAGAAGGACTTTGATCACAACAGCATAAAGCAATTATACAATGAGCGATTTTTAACATACTTCCGCAGAGCCTTTGATGGAAATTGCTTGTATGTTCGGAGTGCTTGCCATGCTGAGATGAGAAGAAGAGGGGTCCCATACCGTGTTGACATTGTTTTATGTCTAGACGGAAGTATTGAGAAGTCTCAGTGCGAGTGCGCAGCAGGCATGGGGCCAAATGCACACTGTAAACATGTCTGTACGGTTTTGTATGCTGCATTCATGTTTTCATCAAAGAGGGTGATCAAGACCCAAGAAACCTACACACAGAAACTGCAGCAATTTCATAAGAGCAAGACATTTCTTGGAAGCCCGATAAAGTCTAATCAGCTAGAAATGCCAGGTTCTGATGAGTTTACATCAATCGACTTTGATCCTAGGCCACAACACCTTCGAAATGCTGCAGGTTACCAGGATCATTTTAGAAACAATTGGTTAAACTTCAGCGGGGCTTCCAAACTACCAATTTTTCAGCTATTCCCTCCAGCTAATAATATTGGAGTGGCGCATGATCACGACTATTGTCGTCTTACACCAGTGGACCAGTTTCTGGAGACTATCTGTGTTACCAACATTTCTCCAGAACAGATAAGGGCGGTTGAAAGAAGAACCTTGGGACAGGGTTCAAATCCGCTATGGTATGAGGAACGAACAAAGAGATTGTCATCATCGATGTTCGGAAGGATTGTTATGTCTCTCAGTTCCTCAATGACTGACAGGCAGAAGCTTGCCAAATCCCTATTGCAAGTTACAAAACTGAACACACCACCAATACAACATGGTGTCAGATATGAAGATGTTGCTATGTCCAGATATATGTCTGAAAGTGGACATAATGTAAAGAAATGTGGCATCGTTGTTGCACAAGACTATCCATTGTTGTCATGCTCACCCCACGGTAGCATAGACAGTTCCCTAATAGTTGAAGTGAAGTGTCCTTTCACTACTAAAGACAAACCAATAAATCCGGTGACGGTACCCTATCTTAAAACAGATGAAAATGGTAAATTGTGCTTGGACAAACAGCACAACTACTACTACTACCAAATTCAGGGACAGTTACTGTGCACAGATGCAAGTGCTTGTGTGCTTGTTGTATACACCGTATGTGACATTGTATACACCACAATCAATCGTGACAATGCATTTATTAGGACAATAGTGGAATGTTTGCAGACATTCTTTGACACTTATTTCAAACCAGCACTGATCGAGAAAAGATTTTACTGTCCATTTGTAGAATAGTTCCATGACACAGGAATTCGGCACGTTTGGGGGTACTAGTAGATATATTTAAGTATAGGGATTCTACTCTGTGGGATGTCAGATAAAACATGCAGCTTAAAGTTGTGTTTTATCTGAAGAACAATATAAAGACTCGGGATAGGCGTTATATTCGGACAGATTTGTACAAAATTGTTTAAGATAGGGCCATTTTACTGATCGATGTGAAATCTGACATCCCACAGAGTAGAATCCCTGTACTTAAATATATATACTAGTACCCCCAAACGTGCCGAATCCCTGTGTTCCATGATAACCCCAGGCTCAAAAAGAGTGCCAGAAGTCATAAGATACGCCCGTCGAGGCACAACAGAACAAAACAAATATATTTCAACCAGTTTACTGTAACACAACCTGCGTTTGGTTATACCTTGCATACATTGTCAGTTCATTGACAATCTTGTGTACAGTATCTATCATTACTGATTTTGATACTACATACATGTACAAAATAAATTACTATGTCAAGTACATGTAAAATAGATTACTATGTCAAGTACATGTAAAATAGATTACTATGTCAAGTACATGTAAAATAGATTACTATGTCAAGTACATGTAAAATAGATTACTAAACTGTTCTTTGTTCTTTTGTTTCAATGGGGTTAAATGCCATTTTCAACAATATTTATGTTATATCACATGAATAAATGATGAATTTTTATCAATAAGCCACCAAAGGTCTTGTACCTCTATCCTAGGACACCTCTATTAAATAGAGGGGGGTCCTAGGATAGAGGTACAAGACCTTTGGTGGCTTATGGATAAAATTTCAAGTTCCTGTGGTCACCACAGTCAGTAAATATGCATGTAAATACGAGCGATCCAAAGTCGACTTTGGGGAGCAATAATTGGTTAAAAAAATAACCATTTTAATAATGTAAACCTGACTTGTATTTATAATAAAATGTTTCGTTGCATTAGCAAAGAACGGAATCGTCTAAAAACCAACAACTGTTTTTCTTATGCGTGTTCAGATACAATTCTTGTTCTGAAATTACATAACATGTAACATACAAAAACAATATAGGATGAAATCTTTGTCTCAGTACTGGTCATTGGCTGACATAAAATGTTGTATGTCTTACCAAGACCAATAATGCGTTCTATATGTACACGTTTGCTTGATATTTTTCTGTCTTTCATAACAATTTTTCCAGACATCCTGTTATTTTTTTTAAAAAATGTAGGCATATTGACTGTTACATCCAGCGGAGCAAAAAGGTCCTGTACATTGAAACCCTTATCAGCCATGATAGAGTCACCAGGGTCTAGCACACTGAATAAGGTGCTCCGTTCAACAATTTGACGGTCGATTGTGGATCCACCATATAACGGAGATACATATGAGACCAATCCACCAGGTGTTGCACCAATTAGCACTTTCATTGTGTTCCTATTCTTGTATGTAGAATACGTAGCTTGTTGTGCTCTTGGGGCCTTCTGTTTTTTTATTGGACATTCAGTTCCATCTATGATGATGCGTGTAGATGGGAAAGTGGCTTTAAAGTATGATGGTGCAAAATAACGTACCATACTTCTCGAAGGCCAAATATCAATTTCTCGCCACTGTTTGGACATGAAGACTATCCAGGTCAGCACAATATTTTTAACACTGTTTTCTGCAATGCCAAACATCCGAGACAGTTCAAAATATGTCAAGTTCCTACGTAATTTCATTAGTGTCATGAACAGTTGATTTGCAATTGACACACTTTCAACTTTATGATATATATAGTTCAAACTATAGGCAGCTGGTCCAAGACTGTTTAATACAAACATTAATTTAATGTAACTTTCAAGACCCGTATAAAAATTAATACACTTATTGTCATCACAGAAATTCTCAACATCATAGGCAGGTTTGGACTGTGTATGATCAGTCTGTATTCCCATGTTTCGACTCTGTAACATTGGCATTTCACAGTTCATATCGCATGTGTTGTCTGCTTCAATCGTAACCTCGTTTACCATGACTGAGGATTCTGCCATTTCCGACTCAAACACAGACAACACCTCATCATCAAATTTTCGTCTTAGCGATTTTCTGGCATGATGTATCTCTACACGCGATTTATGTGCTGGCGTCTGAGGCCTTGACCAAGAAAACAGGCTAGGTAGAGCCGTAGCCCGTAACTTCTGTTGTATTGGCTGCCGACCTGAAATCCAATGTTCAGTGTAATTAGATGCACAACTAAATCAATTTCATTTACGGATCCAGGAATTTTTTCCGGGGTAAGTGGTGGATGGGTCCTGTCAAATATTTTTTCCAGGCCGTTCCAGACTCAAACATTTATTTATATAAAACAAGATGTGTTTAATAAATATCATAGTAAACCATCACTCATATTAGTCTAATAGATCCACTATATATTGTATAGAAACCACATAAATAAGGTTATACCTAGCGTATAAATTAAGATTTGGGTAAATCGTTCTGCCAGTCATTTTGTGTCCGAAATCCGACTTTATCCGAAATCAGTATTTCGCCCGTACTAACGCCTCAACAACGGTGTCATGACAATGAAGCAGGACTCTAGTTCTGCTCAATGCTACTCTTTTTCATTCTCAAGCTTTTCTTAAAAAACACAACAAGCGCTTAAACATACCATCGATGGTCTGTTGAACGTAATCATCAGCTCTGAAATGGCCTTTGCATACGACTGCAGTCTTCGAAGGCTGCCAATCTTTGAACGATTCGTCTATCCTTCTAATCGCGTTCACCCACTTGGAACGCCTATCATAATCTTTCGGAAACTCACGTCCTCCTCTTAAATGACACTGGGGTACACAGCAGCAGGTTGAAGGCATAATTATCTATTATTTTGTGTTATTTTGTATGAGCGTGTTGACATTGTTTTCTAAGGAAAGTACGATAAAATCCGAATCACTCCAACTCTATCAGGTGGCGCCACCTAGTTAAGAACGACAACTCACTGCAAAGTCCCATTCCAAGAAAGATACGACAAACATACTACATTGGTTTTGTTACGCTATTTTTACAAGTGATGTAATTGCACCCTATGTGACTAGCAAATTGTGAAGCAGCACCATTACATGTATGTGTTCTGCATTAGTTCCCAGCCTGACAATACATATAGTACATAATTATAATCTTATATATAGTGATAAATTATATACCGGTACATGTAGTACATGTAATTGGATTTACATCTTCATTTACGCTAACATCAGCTTACCACTAGGCACGTAAAATAGTTCAATGTAAGCTTCAATACTGACGAAGGATGTGCGAAGAGGTTTTCACTATGTTTGCTCATTACAACATATGCTATCTCCACGACAAGCCGACAAGCACAGAACACTGTACACGCGATTCGAGAAATAATGCATCCACAGCGCAAACTAGAACAGGGTGTCTGGCTTTCGCACGAACATCGTATCATCTTCAGAATATATGGAGGTGCTCTCTTTACACGAGCTGGTACCATAAGTGGCATCAACGCTTTTTGGTCATCATCTCTGCTCCAACCATATTTAAGTGGATCGAGGGGTGGTGGATCTTGATCAACGGCATGTTTCCAAACACAGGCTTGATAATGTGCTCTCTTGGCATTTTCATAGAATGATTCGGTTGTTGGGGTAATGACTGTAACTTTGGTGATGATGCTAGAGAATGTCCTTCTTTTTTGGCCCAGACTCTTACTCTTGCTTCTGACATTATTTGAACTCGATCAATACTGTAACAGGATGCAACAACATTTGTTGATTGCCTTATTACGCCCTCTAGGTCTGCTGTTTCCTCCCCAATGGAATTTACTGGACATTTCTGGGATTTCAATACTTTTATTGCAGTCCCTTTACCTATGCTATGACAAATGGACACCGTGTCACACCCATATAGGGCATGTACTGCTGGACGGTAGTACACTATGTTCTTGTTTGCTTCTACCGTTGCATTTTTGTCAATGTTAGTTCGGCCTTGAACTGGGGATTCCATTATGACTGGAACATTCACCTGTTGCTATTTGACATGGTACAGGGCCAGGACAAATACATCTGTGTTGTCATTTGAAACACTGACCATTTGTTGCACAATGATATTGTCTGCCTCCTCATGACTTGTTTGCATGTCATGCCGTGGAATGTTGACACTATCTCCATCTGTAACTTCAAGGGGTGATTCATCTTCTCCAGTAATTACAAGTGTGTGTTTTTTGCCAATAATTGTTTCTGGAAACTTCACATTTCAGGACAAATCGTCACATATCAAGGCAATCAGTTGCTTGTTGTTCTCTGGAATACTGTGTATGTCATCCTGTTTGGGAAGTTACATTACTGTTGACAGTTGGTAGACTTTGACCACTTTAACAGACTTCCCGCGATCTTCTGTTGTTGCACTCTTAATACTGAAGTCGCAATATCTGTCAAAAACAAGGTAAACGTCAAAATCCTTCAGCTTTTTCTCTACATAAGTCCTGTACTGCTCTAGATAGTCTTCGACTGTCCATTCATTTGGTTATTTGACGATGTACAGAATTGCTAACCCATCAATTACAACACTTTCTGTTTGACCAGATGACTGTCCTGCAGAGCTTGATTTCTTCAAATTGTGCTTCAATTGCGCCTTTTAGGAAGTATCGGTTTTCCTGTTGTTTTGAACATCGATATTGGTACTTGTGCTAGTTCGTATGACAGGACGACATTCAGGTCGATGTCTCTACCGCTGGCTTGTATGCCTATTTCTCTGCTGTATATTAACTATGTATCAAATGATGGTTCTGCACCAATGGTAACTGCATTTTTTAATTCAGCTTGTATTTTCACCAACCTCTTGATTATAGCATTGAATGATTGTCTATTGCAATTAATAGCCTCATCAACGTTGTCAATTGCTGGTGCAATCCGGCCAGTAAGTCACCACAGTTATTGTGGGTGCTCTTCTGGTTTGAAAGGATGGATGTATTCATCTAACATTTTCTGTATTGAATCTCTGTCTTTCTTATCTGATGTTACTCTTCTTCTCATTTCCTCTTTATGTATTGTTTTATCATTCTCTGTTTCAGCATCAATGAACTCTTCCAGGTCCTGTTCCAGTTGGCTACATGTGTGCAGACTCAAAGCCCATAATTTCAATGTCTCAGGTTGCAGTGTTATTCCTATTATGCCACGCTGTCTGTGTCCATAACGCATGGACGTTATTTCTTGGCCAAAGGAGGAACGTTCCACCCTTTAATAAACAGAAATACATGATTCCAGTTTCTGTTAACGTTTGATAGAAATTAATAGTTTGCACTGTTTTACCAAGGGAGGAATGTTCCTCCCTTTCAATAGATAGCTGTTTTTATGTGATATTTAGTGTAGAAAATAGTACAGTTATTTTCACACTTTAGCATAATTGCGAAATAAATGAGCTACTTTAGCTCAACTATTTGTTGTGTCTTCAATACTACCCATCACTGTGTACAATCTTTATTAGGCCAACTGCAAAAGTTCTCTGTATTATTTGGCATACATAGGCCGATATGTGTCCTAATAAACGGTATTGGGTGGAATATCCGTTTTTATAAAATATCCTGTTCTATATACATGTCACTCCAAATACCGTTATACCCACATGGGACATGTCGCATGACATGTTGGCCTTTCATTAATTGTTCAAGAACTAAGGCTATGCATTTAATAGGCAATTTATTTGTTGTTTTACAACCTTCTGTTCAACGAAGTAAGTTGTCCTCCTCTGACCAACTTGGGTAAGATATTTTTCTAAACTGTATAGGAAGCTAAGATTCAAACATATACCCTATTTCACTGTAGAAATTGCTTCAGAATACCACACATGATCTAGAAAACAATTAAAAAGTATACACATTATACACATATATCCATGTATACTACTGTCAGTAACATTAACTCCGATGGATTATTGACTGAATATAGAACCATAGTTATGTCCCTTAGTATACAATGAATGATTACGCAAAGCATTCATCCACATTAATTACTTCCGCACAATCAAGTATATGCATCCATTTAAGCGACATTACATCGCAAAAAGCCAAAAAAGGCATTGTTCACGTATAAATGCATTGCTACTACAAATTCTTCCGAATACACAAATATTGAATCAATAAACAGTGTGTTTGTGGTCTACAAACTTTCAAAAGTGAATTTAGGATTTCATATACCGGTCACCCACGCTCCTTTGCCAGTGTAGTTAATACTAAACGCTTGATACTGTCACATAGAGATAATAAATTAATAAATTTAACTAAGATTAATCTACACATACATATGCACAGGCACAAATGTGAGATAAAACGGTAAATCTGCACCATAAATCTCGTTATTCGGGATACATAGGTTGTATTACGCATGTATGTAGACCCTGTTTACATTATTTTGTTATGTCAACAAACCGCGTATACGACGCTTGTTTATTAGTTGAAATACTCAGTTTTTGAGGCAAATATTTGGGGGGAAATAATACCATATAATAGAAAATTACATTCTGTATAAATTTGCGTTTTCACTGATGTAGTGTCGCTTTAAGTATACCCAATGATCGGTTTAATTGTATTTCTTTTATTTACGTGTTATGTTTGTGTCACATGATAACATGTTATTGTTTACAGTTCACACGGACCATGTCTTGAAAAATATATTAGAACATCGAAAACATCATGCTAGTTCGCTTTTCATCATTACCATATGTCCCGTTATTTTTCATTTTCCTCACTTATCACCATCACCGATACCCATACTAACTATTACTAACCTGTCAACCGTAACAGCATCGACAATATCCGGGTAACTTGTGTAATGTTTGTTACACTTGGGATTTGGACAATGTTGTGTCCAATATATTTATCCTAGGTTTACAGTAATTCGGGTAATGGTGTGTAATCAAGTGTTGTGTTTATATGCACGATTATTTCGTGCATTTTCGGTTAGTAAAAATAGTGGAATGTAGATTGTTATCTCCATTCGAAGTCGTTTGCATTACACGATACACGTCAGTTTATTGGATGTATGGCTTCTAACGATATTTTAGGCGACCATATGCCACGTGGCGAATCCTTAAATTAATAAAGCAGTTCTAATTCAACACCGACATTCTTGACGATTTGGATACAGTTTCGGATCTTATCAGGTCACTCCGGACACCATGCCCCCCAAACAGAACAGGGAATCAACACACGAAGTCGGCCATCTGCATCAGAGGGGAGTTCAGACACTCACTTCAACAGGGTTATTTTCAAACACAGAGGTTGGCGAAAAATGAACATATCAAAGATGAGTATAATTTTAGTGAATTGTATTGTTCAAACAATTTCGAAGAAGACATTATGTTTTCACACGAACGTTATTTGAGTATCAAAGTCACTGTGTGCAAAACCAGTACATTATTTGTTTTAACGGCAGAATAAGAGAACATTTCGATTTTTGGAAAGATACAATTAAACCCCCCTCTTTTATTTTAGAGATTATCAAAACGGATATATACGGAGTCAAAAAAGAAACGATACCTGGTGTGTATGTGTCTATAATTTCAACATTTATTAAGAACATTCTTTGAAAATTCATAAGATGATAGTCCAACATGTTTGAAAGTGGAGCACATAAAGCATAATGAGCCTCCGAAACTGTCTGCTGCGTGATGACGTAATTCGTCTGACAGGGGTCTAATGGAGTTTTCACACAGACGTCAGTACCGAGCATGGGCACCATTTGCGTCTCTCACTGCAATGCACCGCCGTCGCATCGAACGGAAGAGTGTCTGAATCTCTTGCTAGTCAATATTTGTCCACTCCTGACGCAAAACATCCCTCAGTTGGTTTAACGTTACCGGCTGACGTCGTCTGACGCGGGAGTCTAACGTATCCCACAAATGTTCTATGGGTGACAAGTCTGGTGACAAAGCAGGCCACGGCAGGGTTTCAATATTGTTCTGCTCCAATAATGTGGTGGACATCCGAGCCTGTATGACACCTGGCGTTGTCCTGTTGGAACAGTGTGACGTTTCTGTTGGCGTTAAAGAACGGCACAACAACTGACGCAAGGATCTCATCACAGTACCGCTTGGCGGTTAGGTTCCCGTCCACCACTAACAGTTCAGTGCGACTGCCGAAGGTGATGCCGCCCCACGCCATAACGCTTCCGCCCCCGAACAGATCGACCTGACGTACACATGCGTCGGCGTTACGTTCACCGCGTCTGCGATATACCCGCTCTCTGCCATCCGTTCGACGCAAACAGAACCGCGATTCATCGCTAATCATCACCGAATTCCACTGTAACCGAGTCCAGTGAGCACGTTCCGTCGACCATTCCCGCCGTACGTCACGGTGACGTCGTGTCAGGATGGGTCCAACGTATGGCCGATAGGCACGAATGCCACGTTCACCGAGCCGGTTCCTGACTGTTTGTGCACTGATGCGATTGTTGGTCATCCCACGAGTAACGGCAGCTGTGTGCATAGCAGGTAGGAACCGGTCACGTAAATGTGACGTCCGAATGTGACGGTCCTGTTCACGCGTCGTCACACGTGGTCGACCAGATCTTGGACGGTCGTCCACCGATCCATGTGTTCGATAACGTCGAAGTAGACGTGTTATCGTGATCCGCGTAACCCCGAGTCGATTTGCGACGTCACGCTGACGTAAACCGCCGTCAATCATGCCAATGGCACGCATTCTCTGATTGCGGTTTAGCCTAGGCATTTTGTTAGAGGTAACAATGGGTATGTAAGGTGTTTTTCCTCGATGATAATGCAATACCAGTACAATAAACCGGTTTTCCGATTTGTACATGTGTAGGAAGTTGTCTTTGTTGAGGAGCACGTGCAAATCGGAAATTCGGCGTTCCAGGATTATCGGGTGTTTATTTACCTGTGTTTATGGTTGGCTGACGTTGCAATAAGATACCCGGTACTGATACGTAATAATATATTAAACCTTTCTATGGTTTTATCCGTTTTACGTCATTTTTAGTTTGGTATCGTTTCTTTTTTGACTCAGTATATATAGCTCCCTGGGTATAACAACAAGTAATCAGGTGGTAGAATCTATGCATGTCATTAAGCAGTATGTCCAATTGCACACTGACCTACAAACTAGATTTCGTGTGTTGCTGGCTCTGGACACCAATTAGATCTCTCCTAGGTTGTTCACCCTCCTACCTGATGCGACCACAATTAGATATATAATTTCTGGACAAACATATATATAATTTCTGGACAAACGTAAACAATCAGTATCTTAAATACTCTGCTCTGTGCGTTACCAACGAATGTTTTAAATTACATGATATATCTATTTTATATTATAATGTTAGGTTTAACGTGGCCCTGAAAGGAAACCGTTTGTATATACTATATAATTATACAGAACATTTTTCTGCGGATATGGAAGCACTGGTTTTAGTACCATTGTTTATTGTACAACACAGGCAGAGAAACTTTTAACCTTAAGTTCATGAGGCTTTCATATTCAACCTATAATTGGGAATGGGACATGATAATCTGCTCTAATAGCCTAATATGTCATAAAGACTCCAACTTTTGTACATAATATACATCTTTATTTTTACTATTTTACTGTGTATACTGAACCCTTGTAAATATATAAATGGAGCACATTGTATCCTGGGTTCAGTGAAAGTGTCTGAAGTGCTTATATTTGTTCGCAAAGTATCTTCAGACCACATAGTAGGCTGTTGAGAAACATCAGCAGACAGATCATATGTGCACAAACATTAAAAATTCTAACATAGAATTATAGAACCACAACATTATATATCTACAGAATGTGTTGTTATATATAGCCTCTTGAACTGATATGAAATATTCAAATGTAGATAATAATAAGCTAGACGAAATGTTCGCATTAAAACATTGTATATTTTAAGCATAAAGAATGTAACTATTTTAGTCATAAACAAACACATAAATACAGTAACTCTAACTTTTGTTTGTATTATCAACACGGGTACAGGTTCTTGCAGTCACAATTTGCTCTAAGCTAGGTTTCAAAAACGGATAGTAAATCAACCAATCAGTAAACAGTTCGAGCTAGGACCAAAAAACGGATAGATTTTCTACCAATGAAGAACATCCTTACAAACGCTGGATCTAGCCGAAAACATTCAAACGTTAAACTGTTTCTGATGTCCGTTTTTAGAGATTTGTGACTGTTTGAACCATAAACCAAAAGACATATAAACGGCGAGAAACATAATAATTCGGTTCGAGAATTGGTCGCGCGTCGCGTGCGAGGACGTAGAGGTTAGCGAACATGGAAAAGAAAAAGATATACAATTACAAGAGACACGATGGCAATTTAGAGTGACTCCTAAACAGACCCTATGTATGTTGATGCTTGTAGCCTAAGTTATGGTCGGGCTGAGTTATCAAATAACATTACCCATCTAATTCACACATTATAGAATTAAGATGCGTGTTAGTACAACGTGACTCCTGTACCGACTCTATATAGTTTGGTGCTTGTAGCCTAATCTATGGCCGGGCTGAGCATGCAAATAATATTATACATCAAACATAGTCGTACATCTACGAATATGAGATGTGAGACAGTATAGAGTGACTCCTGTACTGACCCTATACATTTGTGTGCTTGTAGCCTAATCTATGGCCGGGCTGAGCATTCAAATCGTGTTATTACCGCACACAACTTAATCACCTTAGTTTATAATATATTAGTTTTAACTAAGCTTCTTAGTACGCTCGCCCATATGGTTCGCCGGAGGCGAGGGTAAATAAGCTCAATCATGATCATCATCTGACTTATGAGACACCTCTTTTTTATGAACATCCTATATGCTTGTATGCCAAGCGACAGACTTGTAGGCAATCTGTAACCATTATTTAACTAGCTGGCGGCTCACCAACCTGCCATATCAGAACGAACACCTGACGAGATTCGAACCATCGACCTCCCGCTCAGTAGGCGGACGCCTTAACCACTATGACGTATGACTCCGGGATCATCTAGTTTTCGAACATGCGACAATGGAACACACGCTCCAGCATCGCTATCTTGCAGATGTTGTGGAGGTATAGACTAACACTGGATCGACCGATACGATTAGATGTATAACTGCTGGATCCGCTTATAAGCTGCTTTGTGATAACCAACAGTGATAAGTGTCGTCCTATTTTAAAACGGACCCGTTCGAAAGAAATAACATCACAGGATGTGTCACCATGCAGGGAAAGAATAGCCCCATTATGTGGTTCAAGTTATCTCCCTAGAATGATAATGGCGTGATAATAACGGTCACGTGTTGGACTAGGAGAGCAGATGCCTCACCACTGTGTCCACTACACAACTTAGAATCCAGCAATATAAGCGACAAAGAAGATATTATTTAGCGTAGATATAACAATTTGGGTCTTTACGCAGGGATACCTGTTACTGCTCCGCGTTATTTGTTTAATAAGCTCTGCGGAAATATCTATTTTTAAGCCAAGCTTGAGCACGTGACTTCCCGGCAGGTCAGCCTTTTACAAAGATAAAGGAAATTGTATCGGTGATAAAAACTCGCATATTAATTTGTCCTGAGGTCAACATGTGTAAGTGCAAATCTATTAATAAAATTAAACGTCATTCTGATGAGATTATAAACCGGTGTCCGTTGTATCTGTTATATACATGTTGTACATACGTAAATAGGCAGAAGTGCATCCGCGGTCTACGAATGTAGTCTCAGTAACTAATATAGTTCATTTTTCATTTTGGTAAAAATACTTTTTCATGACGGGCAGTGTGTAGTGTTTGTGTTTTTTGAGAAATGATGTGACTTGAGAAGATTTCAGACTGTGTAGAAAAGATGTGGTATAAGAATTCAGGCCATTGCAAACTGAAGGTTGGTATACTGTATAAAGAATAAAATCTGTATTATGTGGCGGAGGAATACAGTGACTGTGTAAAACACTGATGTTATTCACAGGTGAGCACTGGCTGTGGACAACATTATAATTGGAAGAGTTTTGCTCTTTTACAGTTTCATTTGAATACCTCTTCACATTGGATATGATATCTGGAGGAAAGAAAGATTGGAAATATAAATGAACATATTGTATGTGTTTACTTTTTACTATGTATTTAATAGGCAATTTATTTGTTGTTTTACAATCCACACAGGGACATTCAAAAGGTCACACATACATTTGGAAATAGGGTGTTCCGTATTAATCCACCAAATAATGAAATCGTTAAAATATACATAAGTGGCCAATGAGTTGTGTGGCGTGAGGGATTGAGGTCTTAATAACTGATAAATCATAATGCTGGTAATAACTGTGTATGTTGGTGTAAAGGATCAATTTAATCACAATACATACATGAATATGACTGACTGATACGATTCATATAATTCTCTTACTAGTATTATATCATAGTGGAAGTCGTGATAGCGCTGTGGATACGCGTTCGCCTCAGGTGTGAAAGGTCCGGAGTTCGAGCCATGCTGGAGCCGTTACGAGTGTGCCCTTAGGCAAGGCATTTAAATTCCACATTGCCCCTTCTCTCTCCTTCATGGCGATGGATTCCATCAGGAATGAGGTCTCGAGAGTGATTAATATAAGTCGAAAGAACTTGTTTCGCAATCGAGCTAAAATGTATTTGTATAAACTAAGTATTATATTCTTCAAACCCGTGAGCGGTACATGTCTCACATATGCATATATTAAATAATAGAATGTCATTGATTAATATGGAACAAGTCAATGTCTTTGACCAATAATAAAGTTCAGGCCACGACAATTTTTTTATTTCTTACTCGTCCTACTGGGCGAGTGATGCCGCTGTACCACTCGTCCAGATTGGACTATCACTCGTCCCATGTATTTTAGGAAAATTAAAAATCGTCAGAATTGCACTTTAATTTATTAATAAATGCAACTATGTGGCATTAAAATATTCTCGGTGATTTCCCATTATCACGCCTGGTAATCATTCCGAAGAAAGTAAAACGGATATTATTTTATTTTGTTCCTTTGATTTATATTGGATATTTAGCTGACATTTTCACTCGTCCGACTGGGCAAGCGACTTGGAATTTCTACTAGTCCAGATAGAAAAGTCACTCGTAAATACGAGCGGACGAGTGGATTTGTCGAGCCCTGAAGTTCATTAATTAATGTGGACATTATCTAGGTGGCAGGGTGATTTATATTGTCGTTGTTTTCATATCGCTGATCCTCATCAATGTATGTTCAAATTCTACGCATGCGGATGTCGAAAGTTGTTTCATGTGAGTAATTAAGATATGCAGCTGGCTCTACCCAGGTGCCCTTCTGTGCCAGACATACTGCTGTGAATGATACACGTGGGGATTGCTCCACCACTAACAGCTGATGGTGAGTCGACATATTACCTTAAGCTGTTAGTCTGACTGGGTCAACGGTTCTAGAAACGGTAGTAAACTACCAGCCACATTTGAGTGGGCCACGCGTTCTAGCAACGTTAGTAAACTACCAGCCACATTTGATTGGGCCACGCGTTCTAGCAACGTTAGTAATCTACCAGCCACATTTGATTGGGCCACGCAATCTAGCAACGTTAGTAAACTACCAGCCACATTTGATTGGGCCACGCGTTCTAGCAACGTTGGTAAACTACCAGCCACATTTGATTGGGCCACGCGTTCTAGCAACGTTAGTAAACTACCAGCCACATTTGATTGGGTCACGCGTTCTAGCAACGTTAGTAAACTACCAGCCACATTTGATTGGGTCACGCGTTCTAGCAACGTTAGTAAACTACCAGCCACATTTGATTGGGTCACGCGTTCTAGCAACATTAGTAAACTACCAGCCACAGTTGATTGGGTCACGCGTTCTAGCAACGTTAGTAAACTACCAGCCACATTTGATTGGGCAACGCGTTCTAGCAACGTTAGTAAACTACCAGCCACATTTGATTGGGCCATGCGTTCTAACAACGGTAGTAAACTACCAGCCACATTTGATTGGGCCACGCGTTCTAGCAACGTTAGTAAACTACCAGCCACATTTGATTGGGCCATGCGTTCTAACAACGGTAGTAAACTACCAGCCACATTTGATTGGGCCACGCGTTCTAGCAACGTTAGTAAACTACCAGCCACATTTGATTGGGCAACGCGTTCTAGCAACGTTAGTAAACTACCAGCCACATTTGATTGGGCCATGCGTTCTAACAACGGTAGTAAACTACCAGCCACATTTGATTGGGCCACGCGTTCTAGCAACGTTAGTAAACTACCAGCCACATTTGATTGGGCCATGCGTTCTAACAACGGTAGTAAACTACCAGCCACATTTGATTGGGCCACGCGTTCTAGCAACTTTAGTAAACTACGAGCCACATTTGATTGGGCGATCTTAATCTTAATTACATGTCGGTGAGACATAAATATCAAAATGCGAGTCCGACAGAGCACATGTTTCCGTTTCTAGTAGTTAAAATATTATCGATTAAGAAACTGAATTATGACATCATGTTATCCTTGGGCAACTCTCAGAATTCAAGATTGTGTCCAAGATTGCACCCGGTGCTTGACATACATAGAGCACTTGTATAAAAAGTGAGTTTGTGTGTCTTCTTGTGCACACTAATGATTTAATATACTGTTCATTTTAAAATTAATATAAACAGAAGTAACATATTCGTTTCAATGGAGTGTTGGTACTATTGCCTGATACATTGTGTTCAGGGAATAGGAAAAACTATTTTGAATTCACAAACATATATTTAATTCCCGCAGAGTGTTGTTATAGTTTTGCATTTGATCTACAATGAACACATGTCTCGGTAGTTAAACAGATACGATATGCATGGAGAAGCCAGAGCATGCTCTATAATACAATTTAGAAGACACTATGAGGGTGGTCTCTATAACAGTTTGGAAGAAGAGTTTCAGAATACCTAGCAAGGGAGTGTGCATCTATTTATAGTTCACGTCAATATCTTGCACATGCTCTTAGGTGAACAGTTTCTGTGAATGTAACCGGTAGTTCATCTAAGCGTTGAAGGCGAATTGAAATACCCAATGTTCAAGTAAATTCCTGTTTTGCGAATATCCATGTAACTTACATCGCTTCTCGCCAATGCAATCCGGGTTCGATCATCGGATCGGGAACTATGTGAGATGGTACGTACGGTGATCGCTAGATCGGACAGGTGCGTTTTCTCCGAGTACTCCGGTTTCCTCCTACAGGAATGATCACTTGTTACGCTTTCATTCGGGCCAACTAGAGTGATTAATATAAGTTGCTAAAACTTGTTTCGCAATCATTGTAAAATAAATAAAGTCTATAATTAAAACATTACATCTTAGAGGATGGAGGCGTTCGTTTTTTGTGCATACCATCTGGTCAATGAAAATACAACCGGGCTGAGGAAGACCGTGTACAATATGCCATAAGTACATTGACAAGCAGCAGAAGATATGTATCATGTTGATTGTAGATCTAACTTTATTTCTAGGAAAATAATCAATCTGCTACAACGCGATCAAATCTCGTATTTGGAATTCGGTATAATTGTTTGAACTCTATTCAACTGATACTGATGAATAATTAGCTTCCAGGGGGTTAGTGCAAACATTGTTCTAACGATTTGGTGATAATTTGCTAATAATATCAGCGAATAACGTAGCAAGGCATCAGATTCACTAAAAGTAGTTGATAAAAGTAGAATTGATAACTTAATTGAGAAACTTGCGAAAACAATCATTCTCAGAATCAATCGACATTTACACAACTACCTTAAATGCTACAGACGGATCTGTAGTCCAGTAGTTAACACGTTGGACTGGTACTATTCAGAGATCGCAGGTTCGATCCCCCGTCTGACCCTAATACAATTAACAGTCTTTCAGATGGGATTTTAAACCGAGGTTTCGTGTCGGTGCTTTACACCTTTAAATGAACCAGAGGAGTCTCTGGAATGGGTCTCTGTATGTATCATAATTGCACTGTCCATAAATCTAAAATGACTAATCCTTCAGGAGTCGTAGCTCATATGGGCAACGATAAATAAACGTAAAAGGCACACCTTAAATGATGAAGAGATACATGGCCGTTCGTTACAAGTATATCTGATTGGTAGTATTATAAAATGTTGCTACACTGTTGCTAACAACCCTCGGTGTTTTGATGAGAAATTCATGTGGAAACCAAGTGTATAGTTTTGGAGTCACTTTTGTATAATAATTATGATGAAGTGTTAAGACATGTAGAAATCAGCAGCTGTTGCAGCGACATCATCATCGTCTATACATGACATACATATACTATCAGTGTTGATACAAACTGTGGATAACTTTGATTAAGATATTTCTTCGCAAAACGGTAAGCTGTCAACACAGTCATTGGCAGTTCGTCTTACTCAGAGCAACATGTGTGTGCTTTACGCGTATTTATCGTCGCTACCGGTTGCCCATATGAGCGACGCCTCCTGAAGAGATTAGTTATTTTAGATGTTGGCGGATAGTGCATGATACAGACAGAGACCCATTCCAGAATCTCCTCTGGTTCTTTTACCTGCACGGTGTGAAGCACCGACACGGTACATGGTACAGACAGATACCCATTCCAAAGTATCCTGTGTTTCTTTAACGTGCACGGTGTACAGCATCGACAAGTGACCTCGGTATAACGTCCCATCTGAAAGACTGTTAATTTTATTAGGGTCAGACGGGGGAGCGAACCTGAGATCCCTGGATTATCAGTCCAGCGTGTTACCACTGGACTACATATCCGTCTGTTCAGAGCAACATCAACACGTGTGCTGATACATAGTGTGTCATTAAACGTGTCGAATTAATTATAATGTTACTAAGGATCCGGACATTCCAGAAGATTAGGCGTGTAAAACAGTATTGGCAGTGCTAGCAGGTACAGCTATATTAACAAATCGAACAAAAGCAAATAAGGCATTTCAGCAGAGGAGCGATTTCATGTAAGATAATATAAGATAAAATACATTGCATTGTGTGTCGGCAAGATAGCATCAGTACAACACAAGGTCTGAGTGAGCTAAGATAGCATCAGTACAACACAAGGTCTGAGTGAGCTAAGATAGCATCAGTACAACACAAGGTCTGAGTGAGCTAAGATAGCATCAGTACAACACAAGGTCTGAGTGAGCTAAGATAGCATCAGTACAACACAAGGTCTGAGTGAGCTAAGATAGCATCAGTACAACACAAGGTCTGAGTGAGCTAAGATAGCATCAGTACAACACAAGGTCTGAGTGAGCGTTTGAACCGACTATATAACATAAGATAATGGTAACAGCTATAAAATTAGAATCCTGATAATAGTATGCATATTTATTATTAATTTGTTTCTAAGATAAATGCTGAAACATGTTAAAGCACTAAATTATGCGGGTAAGACAAATGTGCCTGTTAGCCATTAAGAATATTAACCTAGTAAATCAATGACTTAATTGGTAAAACTAATATAAGTATAATATTATAGGGAATAAACAAACATATTGTACAGGCATGTCAATGTTTTAAAACATTATATAATAAACATAAGTTACGTCATTTGTATGACATTATTAAAATTGACAATATTTAATAAGACAATAAAAATAGCCAGCAAACATATTATCAAATAGCACATCATTGCAATGGACCAGTTGATAGCAATGGATATTTAAAATATTAAAAGGCTGTGCATACCTTACATTTACAATAGTTCCCATCCCTGTTATGTTATATTTCGGGTTTTACGCCTGCATCAGCACCATTTTGGGCTATATCGCCGGCGGGCAGCTTACTTAACAACACCTTTCCTGGGCAGGCTCCAGCGGTTAATCAGTACTTGGGTGCACCAACCCTCCGTAAGAAACTGCCAACTTTTTCATATAAATGAGACACGGTCTGAGCGGGGCTCGAACCCGTGACCATCAGTGATGATTGGTTACAGTGGTATACAAGTCAGCGACCTTAACAACTCGACCACGAGGGGGACCACATCCCTGTAAGAAAACTCATTTTTATAATTGTTAAAATCTGTTATGGCTCTCAAGTTTTCTGGTAGTGAGTTCCACAATACTGGGGCTACAACCATGAAATAGTTCTTACCATAATGTGTTGTCCTCACCTGTGGTACCTGAAGGATATTTGAGTATCTATAAGTTATATTTTGATTGTTTTCTTACCATAAGGTCTGATAAAACTGATGGGGCAATTTTGTACAAAATCTTGAAAGTTTCTAAGGCCATAGTTCTGCATCGACGCACATGTAAGGAGGGCAATTTAGCCATAATCAACAAATTTTCTTAAGAACTAACATAGTTATATATATATATATATATATATATATTATATATATAATATATATATATATGGTATACC
>CM026402.1:108549-137149 GCA_014843695.1 Archivesica marissinica
TATATACAACTATATAATACTATATACAACTATATAATACTATATACAACTATATAATACTATATACAACTATATAATACTATACAAAACTATATAATACTATATAATACTATATACAACTATATAATACCATATACAACTATATAATACTATATACAACTATATCATACCGTGTACAACTATATAATACTATATACAACTATATAATACTGTGTACAACTATATAATACTATATACAACTATATAATACTATACAAAACTATATAATACTATATAATACTATATACAACTATATAATACTATATACAACTATATAATACTATATACAACTATATAATACTCAAATATATAACTATATACAACTATATATACCATATACACTATATAATACTATACACAAACTATATAATACTATATACAAAATAATTAATATATATAATACTATATACAACTATATAATACATATACAACTATATAATACTGTATACACACTATATACAACTATATTACTATATAAAACTATATACACTATATACAACTATATAATACTATATACAACTATATAATACTATATACAACTATATAATACTATATAATACTATATAATACTATATACAACTATATAATACTATATAATACTATATACAACTATATAATACTATATAATACTATATACAACTATATAATACTATATACAACTATATAATACTATATACAACTATATAATACTATATACAACTATATAATACTATATACAACTATATAATACTATATACAACTATATAATACTATATACAACTATATAATACTATATACAACTATATAATACTATATACAACTATATAATACTATATACAACTATATAATACTATATACAACTATATAATACTATATACAACTATATAATACTATATACAACTATATATATTACTATATACAACATATACAAATATACAACTATATAATACTATATACAACTATATACATACTATATACAACTATATAATACTATATACAATATATAATACTATATACAACTATATAATACTATATACAACTATATACAACTATATAATACATATACAACTATATAATACTATATACAACTATATAATACTATATACAACTATATAATACTATATACAACTATATAAACTATATACAACTATATAATACTATATACAACTATATACATATATATACAACTATATAATACTATATACAACTATATAATACCATATACAACTATATAATACTATATACAACTATATAATACTATATACAACTATATAATACTATATACAACTATATAATACTATATACAACTATATAATACCATATACAACTATATAATACTATATACAACTATATAATACTATACACAACTATATAATACTATATACAACTATATAATACTATATACAACTATATAATACTATATACAACTATATAATACTATATACAACTATATAATACTACTGATATTGTTTTATTTGAACTGTTAATCCAAACTAAAGGAAATGCATTGATATGCAATAATGTAATATTATGTTGAAGTTGAACTGAATGACTGTTTTATGTTCACCTACCTGGTTTAATAAAATCATATAGTCCAATATGCAACTTATATATACTGATTAATTCTGAAACAAAAGCGGAATCCGAAGAAAGTATGGAACCGAGGATTATTCTATTGAAGAAATGGGCAGACTGAAGGATCAAGGATGCATATCTCTGAATCAAACATCACTGATGGTCATGAGTTCGAACCCCGCTCTGGCCGTGTCTCATTTATGTGAACCAGTTTCTATCGGAGTTGATGCACCAAGTACTGGTTATCCGCTGGCTTGCCCAGAGAAGGTGGTGCTAGGTCATCTGTCCGCCGATAATATAGCCCTAAGTGGTGCTGGTACATGCATAAAGCCCGGACAAACCAACTCTGAACCAAGAGAGCACAGGTATAGTCACACTTCATAAGATTATAGTGATGGTAATGCTAGACTACTCCGGAATTATATGCCAAATATATGCAGAGATATATGTCAAGTATATGCGGAGTTATATGCCAAGTATATGCGGAGTTATATGCCAAGTATATGCAGAGATATATGTCAAGTATATGCGGAGTTATATGCCAAGTATATGCGGAGTTATATGCCAAGTATATGCGGAGTTATATGTCAAGTATATGCGGAGTTATATGCCAAGTATATGCAGAGATATATGTCAAGTATATGCGGAGTTATATGCCAAGTATATGCGGAGTTATATGCCAAGTATATGCGGAGTTATATGCCAAGTATATGCGGGGTTATATGCCAAGTATATGCGGGGTTATATGCCAAGTATATGCGGAGTTATATGCCAAGCATTTGCGGAGTTATATGCCAAGTATATGCGGAGTTATATGCCAAGTATATGCGGAGTTATATGCCAAGTATATGCGGAGTTGTATGTCAGGTATATGCGGAGTTATATGCCAAGTATATGCGGAGTTATATGCCAAGTATATGCGGAGTTGTATGTCAGGTATATGCGGAGTTATATGCCAAGTATATGCGGAGTTATATGCCAGGTATATGCGGAGTTGTATGCCAAGTATATGCGGAGTTATATGCCAAGTATATGCGGAGTTATATGCCAAGTATATGCGGAGTTATATGCCAAGTATATGCGGAGTTATATGCCAGGTATATGCGGAGTTATATGCCAAGTATATGCGGAGTTGTATGCCAAGTATATGCGGAGTTATATGCCAAGTATATGCGGAGTTATATGCCAAGTATATGCGGAGTTATGTGCCAAGTATATGCGGAGTTATATGCGGAGTTATATGCAGAGTTTTATGCCAAGTATATGACGAGTTATATGCCAAGTATTTGCGGAGTTATATGCCAAGTATATGCGGAGTTATATGCCAAGAATATGCGGAGTTATATGCCAAGTATATGCGGAGTTATATGCCAAGTATATGCGGAGTTGTATGCCAAGTATTTGCGGAGTTATATGCCAAATATTTGCGGAGTTATATGCCCAGTATATGCGGAGTTGTATGCCAAGTATATGCGGAGCTATATACCAAGTATATGCGGAGCTATATGCCAGGTATATGCGGAGTTGTATGCCAAGTATTTGCGGAGTTATATGCCAAGTATATGCGGAGTTAAATGCCAAGTATATGCGGAGTTATATGCCAGGTATTTGCGGAGCTATATGCCAAGTATATGCGGAGTTATATGCCAGGTATTTGCGGAGCTATATGCCAAGTATATGCGGAGTTATTTGCCAAGTATATGCGGAGCTATATGCCAAGTATATGCGGAGTTGTATGCCAGGTATATGCGGAGTTTAATGCCAAGTATTTGCGGAGTTATATGCGGAGTTATATGCCAGGTATTTGCGGAGTTATATGCCAAGTATATGCGGAGTTATATGCCAAGTATATGCGGAGTTGTATGTCAGGTATATGCGGAGTTATATGCCAAGTGTATGCGGAGTTATATGCCAAGTATATGCGGAGTTGTATATCAGGTATATGCCGAATTATATGCCAAGTATATGCGGAGTTATATGCCAGGTTTATGCCGAGTTGTATGCCAAGTATTTGCGGAGTTATTTGCCAAGTATATGCGGAGTTATATGCCAAGTATATGCGGAGCTATATGCCAAGTATTTGCGGAGTTATATGCCAAGTATATGCGGAGTTGTATGCCAACTATATGAGGAGTTATGTGCCAAGTATATGAGGAGTTGTATGCCAAGTATATGGGGAGTTATGTGCCAAGTATATGCGGAGTTATATGCGGAGTTATATGCAGAGTTTTATGCCAAGTATATGACGAGTTATATGCCAAGTATTTGCGGAGTTGTATGCCTGGTATATGCGGAGTTATATGCCAAGTATATGCGGAGTTATATGCCCTTTATATGCGGAGTTATGTGCCAAGTATATGCGGAGTTGTATGCCAAGTATTTGCGGAGTTATATGCCAAATATTTGCGGAGTTATATGCCAAGTATATGCGGAGTTATATGCCAAGTGTATGCGGAGTTATAGGCCAAGTATATGCGGAGTTATATGCCGGGTATATGCGGAGTTATATGCGGAGTTATATGCCAAGTATATGCGGAGTGATATGCCAATTATATGCGGAGTTATATGCCCAGTATATGCGGAGTTATATGCCAAGTATATGCGGAGTTATATGCGGAGTTATATGCCAGGTATATGCGGAGTTGTATGCCAGGTATATGCGGAGTTGTATGCCAAGTATATGCGGAGCTATATACCAAATGTATGCGGTGTTATATGGCAGGTATATGCGGAGTTGTATGCCAAGTATTTGCGGAGTTATATGCCAAGTATATGCGGAGTTATATGCCAAGTATATGCGGAGTTATATGCCAAGTATTTGCGGAGTTATATGCCAAGTATATGCGGAGTTATATGCCAAGTATATGCGGAGTTGTATGCCAGGTATAGCGGAGTTATGCCAGTTATGCGGAGTTATATGCCAAGTATATGCGGAGTTATATGCCAAGTATATGCGGAGTTATATGCCAAGTATATGCGGAGTTATATGCCAAGTATATGCGGAGTTTGCAAGTATGCGGAGTTATGAGTATATGCGAGTTTATGCCAGTATGGGTATATGCCAAGTATATGCGGAGTTATATGCCAAGTATATGCGGAGTTATATGCCAAGTATATGCGGAGTTATATGCCAAGTATATGCGGAGTTATATGCCAAGTATATGCGGAGTTATATGCCAAGTATATGCGGAGTTATATGCCAAGTATATGCGGAGTTATATGCCAAGTATATGCGGAGTTATATGCCAGGTATATGCGGAGTTATATGCCAAGTATATGCGGAGTTATATGCCAGGTATATGCGGAGTTGTATGCCAAGTATTTGCGGAGTTATATGCCAAGTATATGCGGAGTTATATGCCAAGTATATGCGGAGTTATATGCCAAGTATTTGCGGAGTTATATGCCAAGTATATGCGGAGTTGTATGCCAAGTATTTGCGGAGTTATATGCCAAGTATATGCGGAGTTATATGCCAAGTATATGCGGAGTTATATGCCAAGTATATGCGGAGTTATATGCCAAGTATATGCGGAGTTATATGCCAAGTATATGCGGAGTTATATGCCAAGTATATGCGGAGTTATATGCCAAGTATATGCGGAGTTATATGCCAAGTATATGCGGAGTTATATGCCAAGTATATGCGGAGTTATATGCCAAGTATATGCGGAGTTATATGCCGAGTTATATGCGGAGTTTTATGCCAAGTATATGCGGAGTTATATGCCAAGTATATGCGGAGTTATATGCCAAGTATATGCGGAGTTATATGCCAAGTATATGCGGAGTTATATGCCAAGTATATGCGATGGGGTTTGAGTTATATGCCAAGTATATGCGGAGTTATATGCCAAGTATATGCGGAGTTATATGCCAAGTATATGCGGAGTTATATGCCAAGTATATGCGGAGTTATATGCCAAGTATATGCGGAGTTGTATGCCAAGTATTTGCGGAGTTATATGCCAAGTATATGCGGAGTTATATGCCATATATGCGGAGTTATATGCCAAGTATATGGGAGTTTATGCCAATATATGCGGAGTTATGTGCCAAGTATATGCGGAGTTATATGCCAAGTATATGCGGAGTTATATGCCAAGTATATGCGGAGTTATATGCCAAGTATATGCGGAGTTATATGCCAAGTATATGCGGAGTTATATGCCAAGTATATGCGGAGTTATATGCCAAGTATATGCGGAGTTATATGCCAAGTATATGCGGAGTTATATGCCAAGTATATGCGGAGTTGTATGCCAAGTATATGCGGAGTTATATGCCAGTATATGCGGAGTTATATGCCAAGTATATGCGGAGTTATATGCCAAGTATATGCGGAGTGTATGCCAAGTATATGCGGAGTTTATGCATATTGGGTATAGCCAAGTATATGCGGAGTTATATGCCAATATTGGGAGTTTGCGTTATGCGGAGTTATATGCCAAGTATATGCGAGTATATGCCAGTATATGCGGAGTTATATGCCAGTATTGCGGAGTTATATGCCAAGTATATGCGGAGTTATATGCCAGTATATGCGGAGTTATATGCCAAGTATATGCGGAGTTATGCCAAGTATATGCGGAGTTATATGCCAAGTATATGCGGAGTTATATGCCAAGTATATGCGGAGTTATATGCCAAGTATATGCGGAGTTATATGCCGTATATGCGGAGTTATATGCCAAGTATATGCGGAGTTATATGCCAAGTATATGCGGAGTTATATGCCAAGTATATGCGGAGTTATATGCCAAGTATATGCGGAGTTATATGCCAAGTATATGCGGAGTTATATCAAGTATATGCGGAGTTATATGCATATATGCGGAGTTATATGCCAAGTATATGCGGAGTTATATGCCAGGTATATGCGGAGTTATATGCCAGTATATGCGGAGTTATATGCCAAGTATATGCGGAGTTATATGCCAAGTATATGCGGAGTTATATGCCAAGTATATGCGGAGTTATATGCCAAGTATATGCGGAGTTATATGCCAGGTATATGCGGAGTTTTGTTTGGTGTATGCAGTATTGGGAGTTTATGCCAGTATATGCGGAGTTTTATATGCCAAGTATATGCGGAGTTGTATGCCAGGTATATGCGGAGTTATATGCCAAGTATATGCGGAGTTATATGCCAAGTATATGCGGAGTTGTATGCCAAGTATATGCGGAGTTATATGCCAAGTATATGCGGAGTTATATGCCAAGTATATGCGGAGTTATATGCCAAGTATTTGCGGAGTTATATGCCAAGTATATGCGGAGTTATATGCCAAGTATATGCGGAGTTATATGCCAAGTATATGCGGAGTTGTATGCCAGTATATGCGGAGTTATATGCCAAGTATATGCGGAGTTATATGCCAAGTATATGCGGAGTTATATGCCAAGTATATGCGGAGTTATTGCCAAGTATATGCGGAGTTATGCAAGTATATGCGGAGTTATATGCCAAGTATATGCGGAGTTTATGCCAAGTATATGCGGAGTTATATGCCAAGTATATGCGGAGCTATATGCCAAGTATATGCGGAGTTATATGCCAAGTATATGCGGAGTTATATGCCAAGTATATGCGGAGTTATATGCCAAGTATATGCGGAGTTATATGCCAAGTATATGCGGAGTTATATGCAAGGTATATGCGGAGTTATATGCCAAGTATATGCGGAGTTATATGACAGGTATATGCGGAGTTGTATGCCAAGTATTTGCGGAGTTATATGCCAAGTATATGCGGAGTGGTATGCCAAGTATATGCGGAGTTTTATGCCAAGTATTTGCGGAGTTATATGCCAAGTATATGCGGAGTTATATGCCAAGTATATGCGGAGTTATATGCCAAGTATATGCGGAGTTATATGCCACATATATGCGGAGTTATATGCCAAGTATGTGCGGAGTTGTATGCCAATTATATGCGGAGTTATGTGCCAAGTATATGCGGAGTTATATGCCAAGCATATGGGGAGATATATATACCAAGTATATGCGGAGCGATGTGCCAAGTATATGCGGAGTTATATGACAAGTATATGCGGGGTTATATGCCAAGTATATGCGGGGTTATATGCCAAGTATATGCGGGGTTATATGCCAAGTATATGCGGAGTTATATGCCAAGCATTTGCGGAGTTATATTCCAAGTATATGCGGAGATATATGCCAATTATATGCGGAGATATATGTCAAGTATATGCGGAGTTATATGCCAAGTATATGCGGAGTTATATGCCAAGTATATGCGGAGTTATATGCCAGGTATTTGCGGAGTTATATGCCAAGTATATGCGGAGTTATATGACAGGTATATGCGGAGTTGTTTGCCAAGTATTTGCGGAGTTATATGCCAAGTATATGCGGAGTTGTATGCCAAGTATATGCGGAGTTTTATGCCAAGTATTTGCGGAGTTATATGCCACGTATGGGCGGAGTTGTATGCCAAGTATTTGCGGAGTTATATGCCAAGTATATGCGGAGTTATATGCCAAGTATATGCGGAGTTATATGCCAAGTATATGCGGAGTTATATGCCACATATATGCCGAGTTATATGCCAAGTATGTGCGGAGTTGTATGCCAATTATATGCGGAGTTATGTGCCAAGTATATGCGGAGTTATATGCCAAGCATATGGGGAGTTATATGCCAAGTATATGCGGAGCGATGTGCCAAGTATATGCGGAGTTATATGCGGAGATATATGCAGAGTTTTATGCCAAGTATATGCGGAGTTATATGCTAAGTATATACGGAGTTATATGACAAGTATATGCGGGGTTATATGCCAAGTATATGCGGGGTTATATGCCAAGTATATGCGGGGTTATATGCCAAGTATATGCGGTGTTATATGCCAAGCATTTGCGGAGTTATATGCCAAGTATATGCGGAGTTATATGCCAAGTATATGCGGAGTTGTATGCCAGGTATATGCGGAGTTATCAGCCAGGTTTATGCGGAGTTGTATGCCAAGTATTTGCGGAGTTATATGTCAAGTATATGCGGAGTTATATGCCAAGTATGTGCGGAGTTGTATGCCAAATATATGCGGAGTTATATGCCAAGGATATATGCGGAGTTATATGCCAAGTATATGCGGAGCTGTGTGCCAAGTACATGCGGAGTTATATGCGGAGTTATATGCAGAGTTTTATGCCAAGTATATGCGGAGTTATATGCCAAGTATATGCGGAGCTATATGCCAAGTATATGCGGAGTTATATGCCAAGTATATGCGGAGATATATGTCAAGTATATGCGGAGTTATATGCCAAGTATATGCGGAGTTATATGCCAGGTATTTGCGGAGTTATATGCCAAGAATATGGGGAGTTATATGCCAAGTATATGCGGAGTTATATGCAAGGTATATGCGGAGTTATATGCCAAGTATATGCGGAGTTATATGACAGGTATATGCGGAGTTGTATGCCAAGTATTTGCGGAATTATATGCCAAGTATATGCGGAGTTGTATGCCAAGTATATGAGGAGTTTTATGCCAAGTATTTGCGGAGTTATATGCCACGTATGTGCGGAGTTGTATGCCAAGTATTTGCGGAGTTATATGCCAAGTATATGCGGAGTTATATGCCAAGTATATGCGGAGTTATATGCCAAGTATATGCGGAGTTATATGCCACATATATGCGGAGTTATATGCCAAGTATGTGCGGAGTTGTATGCCAATTATATGCGGAGTTATGTGCCAAGTATATGCGGAGTTATATGCCAAGCATATGGGGAGTTATATGCCAAGTATATGCGGAGCGATGTGCCAAGTATATGCGGAGTTATATGCGGAGATATATGCAGAGTTTTATGCCAAGTATATGCGGAGTTATATGCTAAGTATATGCGGAGTTATATGACAAGTATATGCGGGGTTATATGCCAAGTATATGCGGAGTTATATGCCAAGCATTTGCGGAATTATATGCCAAGTATATGCGGAGATATATGCCAAGTATATGCGGAGTTATATGCCAAGTATATGCGGAGTTGTATGTCAGGTATATGCGGATTTATATGCCAAGTATATGCGGAGTTGTATATCAGGTATATGCTTAGTTATATGCCAAGTATATGCGGAGTTATATGCCAAGTATATGCGAAGTTGTATGTCAGGTATATGCGGAATTATATGCCAAGTATATGCGGAGTTATATGACAAGTATATGCGGGGTTATATGCCAAGTATATGCGGGGTTATATGCCAAGTATATACGGGGTTATATGCCAAGTATATGCGGAGTTATATGCCAAGCATTTGCGGAGTTATATGCCAAGTATATGCGGAGTTATATGCCAAGTATATGCGTAGTTATATGCCAAGTATATGCCGAGTTGTATGTCAGGTATATGCGGAATTATATGCCAAGTATATGCGGAGTTGTATATCAGGTATATGCGTAGTTATATGCTAAGTATATGCGGAGTTATATGCCAAGTATATGCGGAGTTGTATGTCAGGTAAATGCGGAGTTATATGCCAAGAATATGCGGAGTTATATGCCAAGTATATGCGGAGTTGTATGTCAGGTATATGCGGAATTATATGCCAAGTATATGCGGGGTTATATGCCAAGAATATGCGGGGTTATATGCCAAGTATATGCGGGTTTATATGCCAAGTATATGCGGAGTTATATGCCAAGCATTTGCGGAGGTATATGCCAAATATATGCTGTGTTATATGCCAAGTATATGCGGAGTTGTATGTCAGGTATATGCGGAATTATATGCCAAGTATATGCGGAGTTGTATTTCAGGTATATGCTTAGTTATATGCCAAGTATATGCGGAGTTATATGCCAAGTATATGCGGAGTTGTATGTCAGGTATATGCGGAATTATATGCCAAGTATATGCGGAGTTATATGCCAGGTTTATGCGGAGTTGTATGCCAAGTATTTGCTGAGTTATATGCCAAGTATATGCGGAGTTATATGCCAAGTATATGCGGAGTTGTATGCCAAGTATATGCGGAGTTGTATGCCAACTATATGCGGAGTTATGTGCCAAGTATATGCGGAGTTATATGCCAAGTATATGGGGAGCTATGTGCCAAGTATATGCGGAGTTATATGCGGAGTTATATGCAGAGTTTTATGCCAAGTATATGACGAGTTATATGCCAAGTATTTGCGGAGTTGTATGCCAGGTATATGCGGAGTTATATGCCAAGTATATGCGGAGTTGTATGCCAAGTATTTGCGGTGTTATATGCCAAATATTTGCGGAGTTATATGCCAAGTATATGCGGAGTTATATGCGGAGTTATATGCAGAGTTTTATGCCAAGTATATGACGAGTTATATGCCAAGTATTTGCGGAGTTGTATGCCAGGTATATGCGGAGTTATATGCCAAGTACATGCGGAGTTATATGCCAAGTATATGCGGAGTTATATGCCAAGTATATGCGGAGTTGTATGCCAAGTATTTGCGGAGTTATATGCCAAATATTTGCGGAGTTATATGCCTAGTATATGCGGAGTTGTATGCGTAGTATATGCGGAGCTATATACCAAGTATATGCGGAGTTATATGCCAGGTATATGCGGAGTTGTATGCCAAGTATTTGCGGAGTTATATGCCAAGTATATGCGGAGTTATATGCCAAGTATATGCGGAGTTATATGCCAGGTATTTGCGGAGCTATATGTCAAGTATATGCGGAGTTATATGCCAGGTATTTGCGTAGCTATATGCCAAATATATGCGGAGTTATATGCCAAGTATATGCGGAGCTATATGCCAAGTGTATGCGGAGTTGTATGCCAGGTATATGCGGAGTTATATGCCAAGTATATGCGGAGTTATATGCCAAGTATATGCGGAGTTGTATGTCAGGTATATGCGGAATTATATGCCAAGTATATGCGGAGTTATATGCCTGATTTATGCGGAGTTATATGCCAAGAATATGCGGAGTTGTATGCCAAGTATATGCGGAGTTATATGCCAGGTATATGCGGAGTTATATGCCAAGTATATGCGGAGTTATTTACCAAGTATATGCGGAGTTATATGCCAAGTATATGGGGAGTTATGTGCTAAGTATATACGGAGTTATATGCGGAGTTATATGCAGAGTTTTATGCCAACTATATGCGGAGTTATATGCCAAGTATATGCGGAGTTATATGCCAAGTATATGCGGAGTTATATGACAAGTATATGCGGGGTTATATGCCAAGTATATGCGGAGTTATATGCCAAGTATATGCGGAGTTGTATGTCAGGTATATGCGGAGTTATATGCCAAGTATATGCGGAGTTGTATGCCAGGTATATGCGGAGTTATATGCCAAGTATATGCGGAGTTATATGCCAAGTATATGCGGAGTTGTATGGCAGTATATGCGGAGTTTATGATATTGCGGGTTATGCGATGGGTTTGCAGTTCCAGTATATGCGGAGTTATATGCCAAGTATATGCGGAGTTATATGCCAAGTATATGCGGAGTTATATGCCAAGTATATGCGGAGTTGTATGCCAGGTATATGCGGAGTTATATGCCAAGTATATGCGGAGTTGTATGCCAGGTATATGCGGAGTTATATGCCAAGTATATGCGGAGTTATATGCCAAGTATTGCGGAGTTTATGCCAAGTATTGCGGAGTTATATGCCAAGTATATGCGGAGTTATATGCCAAGTATATGCGGAGTTATATGCCAATATTGCGGAGTTATATGCGGCAGGTATATGCGGAGTTATATGCCAAGTATATGCGGAGTTATATGCCAAGTATTGCGGAGTTATATGCCAGTATATGCGGAGTTTATGCCAGTTATGCGGGTTATGCCAGTTATGCGGAGTTTATGCCAAGTATTTGCGGAGTTATATGCCAAGTATATGCGGAGTTATATGCCAAGTATATGCGGAGTTATATGCCAAGTATATGCGGAGTTATATGCCAAGTATTTGCGGAGTTATATGCCAAGTATATGCGGAGTTATATGCCAAGTATATGCGGAGTTATATGCCAAGTATATGCGGAGTTATATGCCAAGTATATGCGGAGTTATATGCCAAGTATATGCGGAGTTATATGCCAGGTATATGCGGAGTTATATGCCAGGTATATGCGGAGTTATATGCCAAGTATATGCGGAGTTATATGCCAGGTATATGCGGAGTTATATGCCAAGTATATGCGGAGTTATATGCCAAGTATATGCGGAGTTATATGCCAAGTATATGCGGAGTTGTATGCCAAGTATTTGCGGAGTTATATGCCAAGTATATGCGGAGTTATATGCCAAGTATATGCGAGTATATGCCAAGTATATGCGGAGTTGTATGCCAGGTATATGCGGAGTTGTATGCCAAGTATATGCGGAGTTATATGCCAAGTATATGCGGAGTTATATGCCAGGTATATGCGGAGTTGTATGCCAAGTATTTGCGGAGTTATATGCCAAGTATATGCGGAGTTATATGCCAAGTATTGCGGAGTTATATGCCAGTATATGCGGAGTTATATGCCAAGTATATGCGGAGTTTTATGCCAAGTATTTGCGGAGTTATATGCCAGTTATGCGGAGTTATATGCCAAGTATTTGCGGAGTTATATGCCAAGTATATGCGGAGTTATATGCCAAGTATATGCGGAGTTATATGCCAGGTATATGCGGAGTTATATGCCAGGTATATGCGGAGTTGTATGCCAAGTATTTGCGGAGTTATATGCCAAGTATATGCGGAGTTATATGCCAAGTATATGCGGAGTTATATGCCAAGTATTTGCGGAGCTATATGCCAAGTATATGCTGAGTTATAAGCCAAGTATATGCGGAGCTATATGCCAAGTATATGCGGAGTTGTATGCCAGGTGTATGCGGTGTTATAAGCCAGGTTTATGCGGAGTTGTATGCCAAGTATTTGCGGAGTTATATGCCAAGTATATGCGGAGGTGTATGCCAAGTATATGCGGAGTTATATGCCAGGTATATGCGGAGTTATATGCCCAGTATTTGCGGAGTTATATGCCAGGTATATGCGGACTTATATGCCAGGTATATGCGGAGTTATATGCCAAGTATTTGCGGAGTTATATGCCAGGTATATGCGGAGTTATATGCCAAGTATATGCGGAGTTATATGCCAGGTATATGCGGAGTTATATGCCAGGTATATGCGGAGTTTTATGCCAGGTATATGCGGCGTTGTATGCCAAGTATTTGCGGAGTTTTATGCCAAGTATATGCGGAGTTATATGCCTGGTATTTGCGGAGCTATATGCCAAGTATATGCGTAGTTATATGCCAATTATATACGGAGCTATATGCCAAGTATATGCGAAGTTGTATGCCAGGTATATGCGGAGTTATATGCCAAGTATATGCGGAGTTATATGCCAAGTATATGCGGAGTTGTATGCCAGGTATATGCGGAGTTGTATGCCAAGTATATGCGGAGTTATATGCCAAGTATATGCGGAGTTATATGCCAGGTATTTGCGGAGCTATATGCCAAGTATATGCGGAGTTATATGCCAAGTATATGCGGAGCTATATGCCAAGTATATGCGGAGTTGTATGCCAGATATATGCGGAGTTATAAGCCAGGTTTATGCGGAGTTATATGCCAAGTATATGCGGAGTTATATGCCAAGTATTTGCGGAGGTGTATGCCAAGTATATGCGGAGTTGTATGTCAAGTATATGCCGAGCTATATGCCAAGTATATGCGGAGTTATATGCCAAGTATTTGCGGAGGTGTATGCCATGTATATGCGGAGTTATATGCCAAGTATATGCCGAGCTATATGCCAAGTATATGCGGAGTTATATGCCAGGTATTTGCCGAGTTATATGCCAAGTATATGCGGAGTTATATGCCAAGTATATGCGGAGTTGTATGCCAACTATATGCGGAGCTATATGCCAAGTATATGCGGAGTTGTATGCCAGGTAAATGCGGAGTTATCAGCCAGGTTTATGCGAAGTTGTATGCCAAGTATTTGCCGAGTTATATGCCAAGTATATGCGGAGTTATATGCCAAGTATTTGCCGAGCTATATGCCAAGTATATGCGGAGTTATATGCCAAGTATTTGCCGAGTTATATGCCAGGTATATGCGGAGTTATATGCCAGGTATATGCGGAGTTGTATGCCAAGTATTTGCAGAGTTATATGCCAAGTATATGCGGAGTTATATGCCAAGTATATGCGCAGTTATATGCCAGGTATTTGCGGAGCTATATGCCAAGTATATGCGGAGTTATAAGCCAAGTATATGCGGAGCTATATGCCAAGTATATGCGGAGTTGTATGCCAGGTGTATGCGGTGTTATAGCCAGGTTTATGCGGAGTTGTATGCCAAGTATTTGCGGAGTTATATGCCAAGTATATGCGGAGGTGTATGCCAAGTATATGCGGAGTTATTTGCCAGGTATATGTGGAGTTATATGCCAAGTATTTGCGGAGTTATATGCCAGGTATATGCGGAGTTATATGCCAGGTATATGCGGAGTTATATGCCAAGTATTTGCGGAGTTATATGCCAGGTATATGCGGAGTTATATGCCAAGTATATGCGGAGTTATATGCCAGGTATATGCGGAGTTATATGCCAGGTATATGCGGAGTTTTATGCCAGGTATATGCGGAGTTATATGCCAGGTATATGCGGAGTTATATGCCAAGTATATGCGGAGTTATATGCCAGTATATGCGGAGTTATATGCCAGGTATATGCGGAGTTGTATGCCAAGTAGTTGCGGTGCTATATGCCAAGTATATGCGGAGTTATATGCCAAGTATATGCGAGTTATATGCCAAGTATATGCGGAGTTATATGCCAGGTATATGCGGAGTTGTATGCCAAGTATTGCGGAGTTATATGCCAAGTATATGCGGAGTTATATGCCAAGTATATGCGGAGTTATATGCCAGGTATATGCGGAGTTGTATGCCAAGTATTTGCGGAGTTATATGCCAAGTATATGCGGAGTTATATGCCAATATTTGCGGGTTTATGCCAGTATATGCGGAGTTATATGCCAAGTATATGCGGAGTTTTATGCCAAGTATTTGCGGAGTTATATGCCAAGTATATGCGGAGTTATATGCCAAGTATTTGCGGAGTTATATGCCAAGTATATGCGGAGTTATATGCCAGGTATATGCGGAGTTATATGCCAAGTATATGCGGAGTTATATGCCAGGTATATGCGGAGTTATATGCCAGGTATATGCGGAGTTGTATGCCAAGTATATGCGGAGTTATATGCCAAGTATATGCGGAGTTATATGCCAAGTATATGCGGAGGTGTATGCCAAGTATATGCGGAGTTATATGCCAGGTATATGCGGAGTTATATGCCCAGTATTTGCGGAGTTATATGCCAGGTATATGCGGAGTTATATGCCAGGTATATGCGGAGTTATATGCCAAGTATTTGCGGAGTTATATGCCAGGTATATGCGGAGTTATATGCCAAGTATATGCGGAGTTATATGCCAGGTATATGCGGAGTTATATGCCAGGTATATGCGGAGTTTTATGCCAGGTATATGCGGAGGTGTATGCCAAGTATATGCGGAGTTATATGCCAGGTATATGCGGAGTTATATGCCCAGTATTTGCGGAGTTATATGCCAGGTATATGCGGACTTATATGCCAGGTATATCCGGAATTATATGCCAAGTATTTGCGGAGTTATATGCCAGGTATATGCGGAGTTATATGCCAAGTATATGCGGAGTTATATGCCAGGTATATGCGGAGTTATATGCCAGGTATATGCGGAGTTTTATGCCAGGTATATGCGGCGTTGTATGCCAAGTATTTGCGGAGTTTTATGCCAAGTATATGCGGAGTTATATGCCTGGTATTTGCGGAGCTATATGCCAAGTATATGCGTAGTTATATGCCAATTATATACGGAGCTATATGCCAAGTATATGCGAAGTTGTATGCCAGGTATATGCGGAGTTATATGCCAAGTATATGCGGAGTTATATGCTAAGTATATGCGGAGTTGTATGCCAGGTATATGCGGAGTTGTATGCCAAGTATATGCGGAGTTATATGCCAAGTATATGCGGAGTTATATGCCAGGTATTTGCGGAGCTATATGCCAAGTATATGCGGAGTTATATGCCAAGTATATGCGGAGCTATATGCCAAGTATATGCGGAGTTGTATGCCAGATATATGCGGAGTTATAAGCCAGGTTTATGCGGAGTTATATGCCAAGTATATGCGGAGTTATATGCCAAGTATTTGCGGAGGTGTATGCCAAGTATATGCGGAGTTGTATGTCAAGTATATGCCGAGCTATATGCCAAGTATATGCGGAGTTATATGCCAAGTATTTGCGGAGGTGTATGCCATGTATATGCGGAGTTATATGCCAAGTATATGCCGAGCTATATGCCAAGTATATGCGGAGTTATATGCCAGGTATTTGCCGAGTTATATGCCAAGTATATGCGGAGTTATATGCCAAGTATATGCGGAGTTGTATGCCAACTATATGCGGAGCTATATGCCAAGTATATGCGGAGTTGTATGCCAGGTAAATGCGGAGTTATCAGCCAGGTTTATGCGGAGTTATATGCCAGGTATATGCGGAGTTATATGCCAAGTATTTGCCGAGCTATATGCCAAGTATATGCGGAGTTATATGCCAAGTATTTGCCGAGTTATATGCCAGGTATATGCGGAGTTATATGCCAAGTATTTGCCGAGCTATATGCCAAGTATATGCGGAGTTATATGCCAAGTATTTGCCGAGTTATATGCCAGGTATATGCGGAGTTATATGCCAGGTATATGCGGAGTTGTATGCCAAGTATTTGCAGAGTTATATGCCAAGTATATGCGGAGTTATATGCCAAGTATATGCGCAGTTATATGGCAGGTATTTGCGGAGCTATATGCCAAGTATATGCGGAGTTATAAGCCAAGTATATGCGGAGCTATATGCCAAGTATATGCGGAGTTGTATGCCAGGTGTATGCGGTGTTATAAGCCAGGTTTATGCGGAGTTGTATGCCAAGTATTTGCGGAGTTATATGCCAAGTATATGCGGAGGTGTATGCCAGGTTATTCGGTGTTATAAGCCAGGTTTATGCGGAGTTGTATGCCAAGTATTTGCGGAGTTATATGCCAAGTATATGCGGAGGTGTATGCCAAGTATATGCGGAGTTATTTGCCAGGTATAAGTGGAGTTATATGCCAAGTATTTGCGGAGTTATATGCCAGGTATATGCGGAGTTATATGCCAGGTATATGCGGAGTTATATGCCAAGTATTTGCGGAGTTATATGCCAGGTATATGCGGAGTTATATGCCAAGTATATGCGGAGTTATATGCCAGGTATATGCGGAGTTATATGCCAGGTATATGCGGAGTTTTATGCCAGGTATATGCGGAGTTTTATGCCAGGTATATGTATTCGGAGTTATATGCCAAGTATATGCGGAGTTATATGCCAGGTATATGCGGAGTTATATGCCAGGTATATGCGGAGTTGTATGCCAAGTAGTTGCGGTGCTATATGCCAAGTATATGCGGAGTTATATGCCAAGTATATGCGAGCTATATGCCAAGTATATGCGGAGTTGTATGCCAGGTATATGCGGAGTTGTATGCCAAGTATCTGCGGAGTTATATGCCAAGTATATGCGGAGTTATATGCCAGGTTTATGCGGAGTTGTATGCCAAGTATTTGCGGAGTTATATGCCAAGTATATGCGGAGTTATATGCCAAATATTTGCGGGGTTGTATGCCAGATATATGCGGAGTTATATGCCAAGTATATGCGGAGTTATATGCCAAGTATTTGCGGAGTTATATGCCAGGTATATGCGGAGTTATATGCCAGGTATATGCGGAGTTATATGCCAAGTATTTGCGGAGTTATATGCCAGGTATATGCGGAGTTATATGCCAAGTATATGCGGAGTTATATGCCAAGTATATGCGGAGTTATATGCCAGGTATATGCGGAGTTTTATGCCAGGTATATGCGGAGTTATATGCCAGGTATATGCGGAGTTATATGCCAAGTATATGCGGAGTTATATGCCAGGTATATGCGGAGTTATATGCCAGGTATATGCGGAGTTGTATGCCAAGTAGTTGCGGTGCTATATGCCAAGTATATGCGGAGTTATATGCCAAGTATATGCGAGCTATATGCCAAGTATATGCGGAGTTGTATGCCAGGTATATGCGGAGTTGTATGCCAAGTATATGCGGAGTTATATGCCAAGTATATGCGGAGTTATATGCCAGGTTTATGCGGAGTTGTATGCCAAGTATTTGCGGAGTTATATGCCAAGTATATGCGGAGTTATATGCCAAATATTTGCGGGGTTGTATGCCAGATATATGCGGAGTTATATGCCAAGTATATGCGGAGTTTTATGCCAAGTATTTGCGGAGTTATATGCCAGGTTTATGCGGAGTTATATGCCAAGTATTTGCCGAGCTATATGCCAAGTATATGCGGAGTTATATGCCAAGTATTTGCCGAGTTATATGCCAGGTATATGCGGAGTTATATGCCAGGTATATGCGGAGTTGTATGCCAAGTATTTGCGGAGTTATATGCCAAGTATATGCGGAGTTATATGCCAAGTATAGGCGCAGTTATATGCCAAGTATTTGCGGAGCTATATGCCAAGTATATGCTGAGTTATAAGCCAAGTATATGCGGAGCTATATGCCAAGTATATGCGGAGTTGTATGCCAGGTGTATGCGGTGTTATAAGCCAGGTTTATGCGGAGTTGTATGCCAAGTATTTGCGGAGTTATATGCCAAGTATATGCGGAGGTGTATGCCAAGTATATGCGGAGTTATATGCCAGGTATATGCGGAGTTATATGCCAGTATTGCGGAGTTATTGCCAGGTATATGCGGACTTATATGCCAGGTATATGCGGAGTTATATGCCAAGTATTTGCGGAGTTATATGCCAGGTATATGCGGAGTTATATGCCAAGTATATGCGGAGTTATATGCCAGGTATATGCGGAGTTATATGCCAGGTATATGCGGAGTTTTATGCCAGGTATATGCGGCGTTGTATGCCAAGTATTTGCGGAGTTTTATGCCAAGTATATGCGGAGTTATATGCCTGGTATTTGCGGAGCTATATGCCAAGTATATGCGTAGTAATATGCCAATTATATACGGAGCTATATGCCAAGTATATGCGAAGTTGTATGCCAGGTATATGCGGAGTTATATGCCAAGTATATGCGGAGTTATATGCTAAGTATATGCGGAGTTGTATGCCAGGTATATGCGGAGTTGTATGCCAAGTATATGCGGAGTTATATGCCAAGTATATGCGGAGTTATATGCATGGTATTTGCGGAGCTATATGCCAAGTATATGCGGAGTTATATGCCAAGTATATGCGGAGCTATATGCCAAGTATATGCGGAGTTGTATGCCAGATATATGCGGAGTTATAAGCCAGGTTTATGCGGAGTTATATGCCAAGTATATGCGGAGTTATATGCCAAGTATTTGCGGAGGTGTATGCCAAGTATATGCGGAGTTGTATGTCAAGTATATGCCGAGCTATATGCCAAGTATATGCGGAGTTATATGCCAAGTATTTGCGGAGGTGTATGCCATGTATATGCGGAGTTATATGCCAAGTATATGCCGAGCTATATGCCAAGTATATGCGGAGTTATATGCCAGGTATTTGCCGAGTTATATGCCAAGTATATGCGGAGTTATATGCCAAGTATATGCGGAGTTGTATGCCAACTATATGCGGAGCTATATGCCAAGTATATGCGGAGTTGTATGCCAGGTAAATGCGGAGTTATCAGCCAGGTTTATGCGAAGTTGTATGCCAAGTATTTGCCGAGTTATATGCCAAGTATATGCGGAGTTATATGCCAAGTATTTGCCGAGCTATATGCCAAGTATATGCGGAGTTATATGCCAAGTATTTGCCGAGTTATATGCCAGGTATATGCGGAGTTATATGCCAGGTATATGCGGAGTTGTATGCCAAGTATTTGCAGAGTTATATGCCAAGTATATGCGGAGTTATATGCCAAGTATATGCGCAGTTATATGGCAGGTATTTGCGGAGCTATATGCCAAGTATATGCGGAGTTATATGCCAGGTATATGCGGAGTTATATGCCAAGTATTTGCGGAGTTATATGCCAGGTATATGCGGAGTTATATGCCAAGTATATGCGGAGTTATATGCCAGGTATATGCGGAGTTATATGCCAGGTATATGCGGAGTTTTATGCCAGGTATATGCGGAGTTTTATGCCAGGTATATGTATTCGGAGTTATATGCCAAGTATATGCGGAGTTATATGCCAGGTATATGCGGAGTTATATGCCAGGTATATGCGGAGTTGTATGCCAAGTAGTTGCGGTGCTATATGCCAAGTATATGCGGAGTTATATGCCAAGTATATGCGAGCTATATGCCAAGTATATGCGGAGTTGTATGCCAGGTATATGCGGAGTTGTATGCCAAGTATCTGCGGAGTTATATGCCAAGTATATGCGGAGTTATATGCCAGGTTTATGCGGAGTTGTATGCCAAGTATTTGCGGAGTTATATGCCAAGTATATGCGGAGTTATATGCCAAATATTTGCGGGGTTGTATGCCAGATATATGCGGAGTTATATGCCAAGTATATGCGGAGTTTTATGCCAAGTAGTTGCGGAGTTATATGCCAGGTATATGCGGAGTTATATGCCAAGTATTTGCGGAGTTATATGCCAGGTATATGCGGAGTTATATGCCAAGTATATGCGGAGTTATATGCCAGGTATATGCGGAGTTATATGCCAGGTATATCCGGAGTTTTATGCCAGGTTTATGCGGAGTTATATGCCAGGAATATGCGGAGTTATATGCCAAGTATATGCGGAGTTATATGCCAGGTATATGCGGAGTTATATGCCAGGTATATGCGGAGTTGTATGCCAAGTAGTTGCGAAGCTATATGCCAAGTATATGCGGAGTTATATGCCAAGTATATGCGAGCTATATGCCAAGTATATGCGGAGTTGTATGCCAGGTATATGCGGAGTTGTATGCCAAGTATCTGCGGAGTTATATGCCAAGTATATGCGGAGTTATATGCCAGGTTTATGCGGAGTTGTATGCCAACTATTTGCGGAGTTATATGCCAAGTATATGCGGAGTTATATGCCAAGTATATGCGGAGTTATATGCCAGGTTTATGCGGAGTTGTATGCCAAGTATTTGCGGAGTTATATGCCAAGTATATGCGGAGTTATATGCCAAATATTTGCGGGGTTGTATGCCAGATATATGCGGAGTTATATGCCAAGTATATGCGGAGTTTTATGCCAAGTATTTGCGGAGTTATATGCCAGGTATATGCGGAGTTATATGCCAAGTATTTGCGGAGTTATATGCCAAATATTTGCGGGGTTGTATGCCAGATATATGCGGAGTTATATGCCAAATATATGCGGAGTTATATGCCAGTTATATGCGGAGTTATATGCCAGGTATATGCGGAGTTGTATGCCAAGTAGTTGCGAAGCTATATGCCAAGTATATGCGGAGTTATATGCCAAGTATATGCGAGCTATATGCCAAGTCTATGCGGAGTTGTATGCCAGGTATATGCGGAGTTGTATGCCAAGTATCTGCGGAGTTATATGCCAAGTATATGCGGAGTTATATGCCAAGTTTATGCGGAGTTGTATGCCAAGTATATGCGGAGTTATATGCCAAGTATATGCGGAGTTATATGCCAAGTATTTGCGGGGTTGTATGCCAGGTATATGCGGAGTTATATGCCAAGTATATGCGGAGTTATATGCCAAGTATTTGCGGAGTTATATGCCAAGTATATGCGGAGTTATATGCCAAGTATTTGCGGAGATATATGCCAAGTATATGCGGAGTTATATGCCAAGTATTTGCGGAGCTATATGCCAAGTATATGCGGAGTTGTATGTCAAGTATTTGCGGAGTTATATGCCAAGTATATGCGGAAATATATGCCATGTTTGTGCGGAGTTGTATGCCAAGTATATGCGGAGTTATATGCCAAGTATTTGCAGAGTTATATGCCAAGTATATGTCGATTTATATGCCAAGTATATGCGGAGTTACATGCCAAGTATTTGCGGGGTTGTATGCCAGGTATATGCGGAGTTATATGCCAAGTATATGCGGAGTTATATGCCAAGTATATGCCGAGTTATATGCCAAGTATATGCGGAGTTATATGCCAAGTATTTACCGAGTTATATGCCAAGTATATGCGTAGTTATATGCCAAGTATTTACCGAGTTATATGTCAAGTATATGCGGAATTATATTTGCTAAGTATTTGGAGAGTTGTAGGCGGATTATAAGACGTATATGAGGGTTACCATGCACTTACACTTATACTCAAACTCAATCCTGCTTCCACCATTGATGGAACGACCTCCCTGAGGAAATCCAAAATGACGGTTCGTTGTCAATGTCAAGACAAGACGTTGACGATTCAATAGCTCTACTATTGTGCCAAAGTGCTGCTACACAGAATATCGTTTTGAGACTAATAAACAGACTCGTATTCGCAACCACTTCCTCTCTCTCTCTCTCTCTCTCTCTCTCTCTCTCAGAGAACACCTATTGTCGAAGTAATCCCTATGCCGATACGTCGAATATGAAACTACTGACCATTATCTGCTACACTGTACATTGAGCTCTATTTCAAGACATGCATGCTATGTTCAATGGTACGAAACAATTACCACTCCTAGGTTAATAGATGGCGGTGTAACTCTGGGTGATCGTGATACAATTACCACTCCTAGGTTAATAGATGGCGATGTAATTCTGGGTGATCGTGAAACAATTACCGCTCCTAGGTTAATAGATGGCGGTGTAACTTTGGGTGATCGTGAAACAATTACCACTCCTAGGTTAATAGATGGCGATGTAACTCTGGGTGATCGTGAAACAATTACCACTCCTAGGTTAATAGATGGCGATGTAACTCTGGGTGATCGTGAAACAATTACCACTCCTAGGTTAATAGATGGCGATGTAACTCTGGGTGATCGTGAAACAATGACCACTCCTAGGTTAATAGATGGCGACGTAACTCTGGGTGATCGTGAAACAATTACCACTCCTAGGTTAATAGATGGTGACGTAACTCTGGGTGATCGTGAAACAATTACCACTCCTAGGTTAATAGATGGCGACGTAACTATGGGTGATCGTGAAACAATTACCGCTCCTAGGTTAATAGATGGCGATGTAACTCTGGGTGATCGTAAAACAATGACCACTCCTAGGTTAATAGATGGCGATGTAACTCTGGGTGATCGTGAAACAATTACCGCTCCTAGGTTAATAGATGGCGATGTAACTCTGGGTGATCGTGAAACAATTACCGCTCCTAGGTTAATAGATGGCGATGTAACTCTGGGTGACCGTGCTAATTATGCTGTATTCAAAGAAGTACAAAACTTCATCAAACTGCATATTCCTTCTAGCACCTACGGAACCCAATGGTCACCCCATCCAACACCCTTATCCATCCACCTGTCTCTGTTAACATGACTACTATATCTAACCTCTATTTTACATGTTCATAGATATACAACATGATTTATATATATGTCATGTTTATATGGCCCTCCCTTTATCAAATTATTTCTTTTTTGCGGGTTATAATTTTATTACCCCTCAATACACTTGCAAAACCAATAACAAACAGCTATGGGAGATCCATCACACAACCAATAACAAACTGCTATGGGAGATCCATCACACAACCAATAACAAACAGCTATGGGAGATCCATCACACAACCAATAACAAACAGCTATGGGAGATCCATCACACAACCAATAACAAACTGCTATGGGAGATCCATCACACAACCAATAACAAACAGCTATGGGAGTTCCATCACACAACCAATAACAAACAGCTATGGGAGATCCATCACACAACCAATAACAAACAGCTATGGGAGATCCATCACACAACCAATAACAAACAGCTATGGGAGATCCATCACACAACAATAACAAACAGCTATGGGAGATCCATCACAAAACCAATAACAAACAGCTATGGGAGATATCCATCACAAAACCAATAACAAACAGCTATGGGAGATCCATCACACAACCAATAACAAACAGCTATGGGAGGTCCATCACAAAACCAATAACAAACAGCTATGGGAGATCCATCACACAACCAATAACAAACAGCTATGGGAGATCCATCACACAACCAATAACAAACAGCTATGGGAGATCCATCACAAAACCAATAACAAACAGCTATGGGAGTTCCATCACACAACCAATAACAAACAGCTATGGGAGATCCATCACACAACCAATAACAAACAGCTATGGGAGTTCCATCACACAACCAATAACAAACAGCTATGGGAGTTCCATCACAAACAATAACAAACAGCTATGGGAGATCCATCACACAACCAATAACAAACAGCTATGGGAGATCCATCACACAACCAATAACAAACAGCTATGGGAGTTCCATCACACAACCAATAACAAAAGCTATGGGAGATCCATCACAAACCAATAACAAACTGCTATGGGAGATCCATCACAAAACCAATAACAAACTGCTATGGGAGATCCATCACACAACCAATAACAAACAGCTATGAGAGATCCATCACAAAACCAATAACAAACAGCTATGAGAGATCCATCACAAAACCAATAACAAACAGCTATGGGAGATCCATCACACAACCAATAACAAACAGCTATGGGAGATCCATCACAAAACCAATAACAAACAGCTATGGGAGATCCATCACATAACCAATAACAAACAGCTATGGGAGATCCATCACAAAACCAATAACAAACAGCTATGAGAGATCCATCACACAACCAATAACAAACAGCTATGGGAGATCCATCACAAAACCAATAACAAACAGCTATGAGAGATCCATCACACAACCAATAACAAACAGCTATGGGAGATCCATCACAAAACCAATAACAAACAGCTATGAGAGATCCATCACACAACCAATAACAAACAGCTATGGGAGATCCATCACAAAACCAATAACAAACAGCTATGAGAGATCCATCACACAACCAATAACAAACAGCTATGGGAGATCCATCACAAAACCAATAACAAACAGCTATGAGAGATCCATCACACAACCAATAACAAACAGCTATGGGAGATCCATCACAAAACCAATAACAAACAGCTATGAGAGATCCATCACACAACCAATAACAAACAGCTATGGGAGATCCATCACAAAACCAATAACAAACAGCTATGAGAGATCCATCACACAACCAATAACAAACAGCTATGGGAGATCCATCACAAAACCAATAACAAACAGCTATGGGAGATCCATCACAAAACCAATAACAAACAGCTATGAGAGATCCATCACAAAACAAATAACAAACTGCTATGAGAGATCCATCACACAACCAATAACAAACAGCTATGGGAGATCCATCACAAAACAAATAACAACTGCTATGAGAGATCCATCACACAACCAATAACAAACAGCTATGAGAGATTCATCACACAACCAATAACAAAGAGCTATGAGAGATCCATCACCATCACAAGACCAATAACAAACAGCTATGAGAGATCCATCACACAACCAATAACAAACAGCTATGGGAGATCCATCACAAAACCAATAACAAACAGCTATGAGAGATTCATCACACAACCAATAACAAACAGCTATGAGAGATCCATCACAAGACCAATAACAAACAGCTATGAGAGATCCATCACACAACCAATAACAAACAGCTATGGGAGATCCATCACACAACCAATAACAAACAGCTATGAGAGATCCATCACACAACCAATAACAAACAGCTATGGGAGATCCATCACACAACCAATAACAAACAGCTATGGGAGACCCATCACAAAACCAATAACAAATAGCTATGGGAGATCCATCACAAAACCAATAACAAACAGCTATGGGAGATCCATCACAAATGGAAATAGAGTTGATCTGCAAAACGTACGCTTCGATAAACGCATAACATGGTATTTGTTATTGATGTGCTTGTTCAAGTCTCAAAGGTAATGCCTATGGCATCGTTCCAGTGTTGTAAGCCTGGCACCCATAACACTTAGAATTGTAATTGGATTCATCACAGTGCTACTCTAATTGTATGTTTCAATGGATAATGTGCATAATATATTTATACAAGCGTACGTGCACAATTGTATATTGCTAACATTACATGACTAGTGATGTCTTTATTTGATGTGTATGAACATCTACTGGACAGGTGCATTCGTATCACTGTCGTCTTAGTTTATATTCGGACAACTATAATTTACTTAATGATAGAAACATGACCAACTATAATCAGTAGAATGTATTTATTATAAATCAATAAACAAGATAGGTAGCAATGCATTGTAATGCTACATGACAGTTTACCAACAATACAAATAAGTACAGGTACACAGGACAACTTGACAAAGTAACAACATGCTTATATTGACATTTACATAAACAATGTTCAACTTTAACTTATTACTGCCGAACAATCAGTCACGATTATGATTGGTAGGCGCAGTCTGCACAGAATGTTCACATTAATACAGTGAAACCTGTCTTAAGCAGCCAGCCAAGGGAATCACAGAAAGTGGCTGCTTAGCATAGGTGGCTGCTTAATAGAGGTGAAATATATAGCAAAACCGTATATTGGGAATTTAGAAACTGGCTGCTTAATAGAGGTTGGCTGCTTAATGGAGGTATGTATGTATGTATGTATGTATGTTCCTTTAATGTCAAACCCCTCGCAGGGACGTAGACATGTTTTCCTGGGCAGGCTTAGCCGACCTAAGCGATTAACCAGTACTAAGCAATGTGTGTGAGGTGCCTTGCTCAATGGCACTACATACGTGGCCTGGCCGAGTATCGAACCCGGGACAGTTCGATTCCAAATCCGACGCTCTACAACTGGACCACTAGCACAGGTTTGACTGTACTATACATTAGTTTTACAAAGAATCTAATTCAATGCCGATTTACTGCTGCTCGTCGGGTATGGCGTCGTTGGGTGTTGCTGGTCCCAATACTGCGATGCTTCTGATCTCTCATAGTAATTGCATAGTTATCATATCAGCCCCCTCATACGTGTACCATATGCCGTCGAATAGTCGTCCCTGAACACGTTCGTACTTATTCCGATGTCCGGTGGACTAGTGTGGCTTCCTTCTTTAGTAGTGGAACAATTCCGGTATTACAACAAATGCAGCAGAGGTATTAAACAATGTAAAAACAAATTAATAAAATATGTACAAATGGTATGACCAATATATTTGCTAAATTTGACATTATTTGAACATAGAGTTATGTCCCTTGTCAAAGGTGTCCATTTTTGTATTGGAAGTAAATATTAAAAATAAATCAATAGTGATTGGAAATGGGATGTGGATGTTGGATAATAATTGAGGCGATAATCATTTCCTATTCTAAAAACCGATATCATTTAGACATTAAAATGTACTTTGAAAAATTGTGTAGACAATGAATGTATCGAGGTCTTATGGCCGCTAGCCACACAATACTATCTGTTTAACAGACATAGGGCATTGTTGAATTGAGTGATATGTGCGGTAAATGACCCACGCCAAGTTTTTACAATGGTATAGTGCACATAAAAGGTACGGAGCATAATGGCTGATTATGAAACTGAAGACGATAACAAACTAAAACGATCTGAGGTAACTAGTGTAAGTGAATTGGACAACAGCATTGAACAGTTGAACGTTAAACAAAAAATAAGAAAGACAAAAAGGGAAATAGTGGTATTGGAGAAAAACAACTGACCGACCGACCGACCGACCGACCGACCGACCGACCGACCGACCGACCGACCGACCGACCGACCGACCGACCGACCGACCGACCGACCGACCGACCGACCGACCGACCGACCGACCGACCGACCGAC
>CM026402.1:138149-148981 GCA_014843695.1 Archivesica marissinica
AGCTCGGTGCATTCTCCTACAGTACAGTATAACAACAATCCCCATAGAGCTCGGTGCATTCTCCTACAGTATAACAACAATCCTCATAGAGCTCGGTGTATTATCCTACAGTATAACAACAATCCTCATAGAGCTTGGTGTATTATCCTACAGTACAACAACAATCCTCATAGAGCTCGGTGTATTATCCTACAGTATAACAACAATCCTCATAGAGCTCGGTGTATTATCCTACAGTACAACAACAATCCTCATAGAGCTCGGTGTATTATCCTACAGTATAACAACAATCCTCATAGAGCTCGGTGTATTATCCTACAGTATAACAACAATCCCCATAGAGCTCGGTGTATTATCCTACAGTATAACAACAATCCCCATAGAGCTCGGTGTATTATCCTACAGTATAACAACAATCCTCATAGAGCTCGGTGTATTATCCTACAGTACAACAACAATCCCCATAGAGCTCGGTGCATTCTCCTACAGTATAACAACAATCCCCATAGAGCTCGGTGTATTCTCCTACAGTACAGTATAACAACAATCCTCATAGAGCTCGGTGTATTATCCTACAGTATAACAACAATCCTCATAGAGCTCGGTGTATTCTCCTACAGTACAGTATAACAACAATCCTCATAGAGCTCGGTGTATTCTACTACAGTATAACAACAATCCCCATAGAGCTCGGTGTATTCTCCTACAGTATAACAACAATCCTCATAGAGCTCGGTGTATTATCCTACAGTATAACAACAATCCTCATAGAGCTCGGTGTATTATCCTACAGTACAACAACAATCCTCATAGAGCTCGGTGTATTATCCTACAGTATAACAACAATCCTCATAGAGCTCGGTGTATTCTTACAGTATAACAACAATCCTCATAGAGCTCGGTGTATTATCCTACAGTATAACAACAATCCTCATAGAGCTCGGTGTATTATCCTACAGTACAGTATAACAACAATCCTCATAGAGCTCGGTGTATTATCCTACAGTATAACAACAATCCTCATAGAGCTCGGTGTATTATCCTACAGTATAACAACAATCCTCATAGAGCTCGGTGTATTATCCTACAGTATAACAACAATCCTCATAGAGCTCGGTGTATTATCCTACAGTACAGTATAACAACAATCCTCATAGAGCTCGGTGTATTCTCCTACAGTACAGTATAACAACAATCCTCATAGAGCTCGGTGTATTATCCTACAGTATAACAACAATCCTCATAGAGCTCGGTGCATTCTCCTACAGTACAGTATAACAACAATCCTCATAGAGCTCGGTGTATTATCCTACAGTACAGTATAACAACAATCCTCATAGAGCTCGGTGTATTATCCTACAGTACAGTACAACAACAATCCTCATAGAGCTCGGTGTATTATCCTACAGTATAACAACAATCCTCATAGAGCTCGGTGTATTATCCTACAGTATAACAACAATCCCCATAGAGCTCGGTGTATTCTCCTACAGTATAACAACAATCCCCATAGAGCTCGGTGTATTATCCCAGTACAGTATAACAACAATCCTCATAGAGCTCGGTGTATTCTCCTACAGTACAGTATAACAACAATCCTCATAGAGCTCGGTGTATTATCCTACAGTACAGTATAACAACAATCCTCATAGAGCTCGGTGTATTATCCTACAGTATAACAACAATCCTCATAGAGCTCGGTGTATTATCCTACAGTATAACAACAATCCTCATAGAGCTCGGTGTATTATCCTACAGTATAACAACAATCCCCATAGAGCTCGGTGCATTATCCTACAGTACAGTATAACAACAATCCCCATAGAGCTCGGTGTATTCTCCTACAGTACAGTATAACAACAATCCCCATAGAGCTCGGTGTATTCTCCTACAGTACAACAACAATCCCCATAGAGCTCGGTGTATTATCCTACAGTATAACAACAATCCTCATAGAGCTCGGTGTATTATCCTACAGTATAACAACAATCCTCATAGAGCTCGGTGTATTCTCCTACAGTCAGTATAACAACAATCCTCATAGAGCTCGGTGTATTATCCTACAGAACAACAACAATCCCCATAGAGCTGTGTATTATCCTACAGTATAACAACAATCCTCATAGAGCTCGGTGTATTATCCTACAGTATAACAACAATCCTCATAGAGCTCGGTGTATTATCCTACAGTACAGTATAACAACAATCCTCATAGAGCTCGGTGTATTATCCTACAGTATAACAACAATCCTCATAGAGCTCGGTGTATTATCCTACAGTATAACAACAATCCTCATAGAGCTCGGTGTATTATCCTACAGTATAACAACAATCCCCATAGAGCTCGGTGTATTATCCTACAGTACAGTATAACAACAATCCCATAGAGCTCGGTGTATTCTCCTACAGTACAGTATAACAACAATCCCCATAGAGCTCGGTGTATTCTCCTACAGTACAACAACAATCCCCATAGAGCTCGGTGTATTATCCTACAGTATAACAACAATCCTCATAGAGCTCGGTGTATTATCCTACAGTATAACAACAATCCTCATAGAGCTCGGTGCATTCTCCTACAGTACAGTATAACAACAATCCTCATAGAGCTCGGTGTATTATCCTACAGTACAGTAAACAACAATCCTCATAGAGCTCGGTGTATTATCCTACAGTACAGTACAACAACAATCCTCATAGAGCTCGGTGTATTATCCTACAGTATAACAACAATCCTCATAGAGCTCGGTGTATTATCCTACAGTATAACAACAATCCCCATAGAGCTCGGTGCATTCTCCTACAGTACAGTATAACAACAATCCCCATAGAGCTCTGTGTATTCTCCTACAGTACAGTATAACAACAATCCCCATAGAGCTCGGTGTATTATCCTACAGTACAGTATAACAACAATCCCCATAGAGCTCGGTGTATTATCCTACAGTACAGTATAACAACAATCCTCATAGAGCTCGGTGTAATCTCCTACAGTACAACAACAATCCCCATAGAGCTCGGTGCATTCTCCTACAGTACAGTATAACAACAATCCCCATAGAGCTCGGTGTATTATCCTACAGTAAAACAACAATCCCCATAGAGCTCGGTGTATTCTCTTACAGTACAGTATAACAACAATCCCCATAGAGCTCGGTGTATTCTCCTACAGTACAACAACAATCCTCATGGAGCTCGGTGCATTCTCCTACAGTATAACAACAATCCTCATAGAGCTCGGTGTATTCTCCTACAGTATAACAACAATCCTCATAGAGCTCGGTGTATTCTCCTACAGTACAACAACAATCCTCATAGAGCTTGGTGCATTCTCCTACAGTACAGTATAACAACAATCCCCATAGAGCTCGGTGCATTCTCGTACAGTATAACAACAATCCTCATAGAGCTCGGTGTATTATCCTACAGTATAACAACAATCCTCAGAGCTTGGTGTATTATCCTACAGAACAGTACAACAACAATCCTCATAGAGCTCGGTGTATTATCCTACAGTATAACAACAATCCTCATAGAGCTCGGTGTATTATCCTACAGTACAACAACAATCCTCATAGAGCTCGGTGTATTATCCTACAGTATAACAACAATCCTCATAGAGCTCGGTGTATTATCCTACAGTATAACAACAATCCCCATAGAGCTCGGTGTATTATCCTACAGTATAACAACAATCCCCATAGAGCTCGGTGTATTATCCTACAGTATAACAACAATCCTCATAGAGCTCGGTGTATTATCCTACAGTACAACAACAATCCCCATAGAGCTCGGTGCATTCTCCTACAGTATAGTATAACAACAATCCCCATAGAGCTCTGTGTATTCTCCTACAGTACAGTATAACAACAATCCTCATAGAGCTCGGTGTATTATCCTACAGTATAACAACAATCCCCATAGAGCTCGGTGTATTCTCCTACAGTACAGTACAACAACAATCCTCATAGAGCTCGGTGTATTCTCCTACAGTACAGTATAACAACAATCCCCATAGAGCTCGGTGTATTATCCTACAGTATAACAACAATCCCCATAGAGCTCGGTGTATTATCCTACAGTATAACAACAATCCTCAGAGCTCGGTGTATTATCCTACAGAACAACAACAATCCTCATAGAGCTCGGTGTATTATCCTACAGTATAACAACAATCCTCATAGAGCTCGGTGTATTATCCTACAGTATAACAACAATCCTCATAGAGCTCGGTGTATTATCCTACAGTATAACAACAATCCTCATAGAGCTCGGTGTATTATCCTACAGTACAGTATAACAACAATCCTCATAGAGCTCGGTGTATTATCCTACAGTATAACAACAATCCTCATAGAGCTCGGTGTATTATCCTACAGTACAGTATAACAACAATCCTCATAGAGCTCGGTGTATTATCCTACAGTATAACAACAATCCTCATAGAGCTCGGTGTATTCTCCTACAGTATAACAACAATCCTCATAGAGCTCGGTGTATTCTCCTACAGTATAACAACAATCCCCATAGAGCTCGGTGTATTATCCTACAGTATAACAACAATCCCCATAGAGCTCGGTGTATTATCCTACAGTACAGTATAACAACAATCCTCATAGAGCTCGGTGCATTCTCCTACAGTACAGTATAACAACAATCCTCATAGAGCTCGGTGTATTCTCCTACAGTACAGTATAACAACAATCCTCATAGAGCTCGGTGTATTATCCTACAGTACAGTACAACAACAATCCTCATAGAGCTCGGTGTATTCTCCCATACAGTATAACAACAATCCTCATAGAGCTCGGTGTATTTCCTACAGTATAACAACAATCCTCATAGAGCTCGGTGTATTCTCCTACAGTATAACAACAATCCCATAGAGCTCGGTGCATTCTCCTACAGTACAGTATAACAACAATCCTCATAGAGCTCGGTGTATTATCCTACAGTACAGTATAACAACAATCCTCATAGAGCTCGGTGTATTATCCTACAGTACAGTATAACAACAATCCTCATAGAGCTCGGTGTATTCTCCTACAGTACAACAACAATCCTCATAGAGCTCGGTGTATTATCCTACAGTATAACAACAATCCTCATAGAGCTCGGTGTATTATCCTACAGTACAACAACAATCCCCATAGAGCTCGGTGCATTCTCCTACAGTATAACAACAATCCTCATAGAGCTCGGTGTATTCTCCTACAGTACAACAACAATCCCCATAGAGCTCGGTGTATTATCCTACAGTACAACAACAATCCCATAGAGCTCGGTGTATTATCCTACAGTATAACAACAATCCTCATAGAGCTCGGTGTATTATCCTACAGTACTAACAACAATCCCCATAGAGCTCGGTGTATTCTCCTACAGTATAACAACAATCCTCATAGAGCTCGGTGTATTCTCTACAGTCATAACAACAATCCTCATAGAGCTCGGTGTATTATCCTACAGTACAACAACAATCCCATAGAGCTCGGTGTATTATCCTACAGTATAACAACAATCCCCATAGAGCTCGGTGTATTATCCTACAGTACAACAACAATCCTCATAGAGCTCGGTGTATTATCCTACAGTACAACAACAATCCTCATAGAGCTCGGTGTATTATCCTACAGTACAACAACAATCCTCATAGAGCTCGGTGTATTATCCTACAGTATAACAACAATCCCCATAGAGCTCGGTGTATTATCCTACAGTATAACAACAATCCCCATAGAGCTCGGTGTATTATCCTACAGTACAACAACAATCCCCATAGAGCTCGGTGTATTATCCAACAGTATAACAACAATCCTCATAGAGCTCGGTGTATTATCCTACAGTACAGTATAACAACAATCCTCATAGAGCTCGGTGTATTATCCTACAGTATAACAACAATCCTCATAGAGCTCGGTGTATTATCCTACAGTACAGTATAACAACAATCCTCATAGAGCTCGGTGTATTATCCTACAGTATAACAACAATCCTCATAGAGCTCGGTGTATTCTCCTACAGTATAACAACAATCCTCATAGAGCTCGGTGCATTCTCCTACAGTATAACAACAATCCCCATAGAGCTCGGTGTATTATCCTACAGTATAACAACAATCCTCATAGAGCTCGGTGTATTATCCTACAGTACAGTATAACAACAATCCTCATAGAGCTCGGTGCATTCTCCTACAGTACAGTATAACAACAATCCTCATAGAGCTCGGTGTATTATCCTACAGTACAGTAAAACAACAATCCTCATAGAGCTCGGTGTATTATCCTACAGTACAGTACAACAACAATCCTCATAGAGCTCGGTGTATTATCCTACAGTATAACAACAATCCTCATAGAGCTCGGTGTATTATCCTACAGTATAACAACAATCCCCATAGAGCTCGGTGCATTCTCCTACAGTACAGTATAACAACAATCCCCATAGAGCTCGGTGCATTCTCCTACAGTACAGTATAACAACAATCCTCATAGAGCTCGGTGTATTATCCTACAGAACAACAACAATCCTCATAGAGCTCGGTGTATTATCCTACAGTATAACAACAATCCTCATAGAGCTCGGTGTATTATCCTACAGTACAGTATAACAACAATCCTCATAGAGCTCGGTGTATTATCCTACAGTATAACAACAATCCTCATAGAGCTCGGTGTATTATCCTACAGTATAACAACAATCCCCATATAGCTCGGTGCATTATCCTACAGTACAGTATAACAACAATCCCCATAGAGCTCGGTGTATTCTCCTACAGTACAGTATAACAACAATCCCCATAGAGCTCGGTGTATTATCCTACAGTACAACAACAATCCCCATAGAGCTCGGTGTATTATCCTACAGTATAACAACAATCCTCATAGAGCTCGGTGTATTATCTTACAGTACAGTACAACAACAATCCCCATAGAGCTCGGTGTATTCTCCTACAGTATAACAACAATCCTCATAGAGCTCGGTGTATTCTCCTACAGTTCAGTATAACAACAATCCTCATAGAGCTCGGTGTATTATCCTACAGAACAACAACAATCCCCATAGAGCTCGGTGTATTATCCTACAGTATAACAACAATCCCCATAGAGCTCGGTGTATTATCCTACAGTACAACAACAATCCTCATAGAGCTCGGTGTATTATCCTACAGTACAACAACAATCCTCATAGAGCTCGGTGTATTATCCTACAGTACAACAACAATCCTCATAGAGCTCGGTGTATTATCCTACAGTATAACAACAATCCCCATAGAGCTCGGTGTATTATCCTACAGTATAACAACAATCCCCATAGAGCTCGGTGTATTATCCTACAGTACAACAACAATCCCCATAGAGCTCGGTGTATTATCCAACAGTATAACAACAATCCTCATAGAGCTCGGTGCATTCTCCTACAGTACAGTATAACAACAATCCTCATAGAGCTCGGTGTATTATCCTACAGTACAACAACAATCCTCATAGAGCTCGGTGCATTCTCCTACAGTACAGTATAACAACAATCCTCATAGAGCTCGGTGCATTCTCCTACAGTACAGTACAACAACAATCCTCATAGAGCTCGGTGTATTATCCTACAGTATAACAACAATCCTCATAGAGCTCGGTGTATTATCCTACAGTATAACAACAATCCTCATAGAGCTCGGTGTATAATCCTACAGTATAACAACAATCCTCATAGAGCTCGGTGCATTCTCCTACAGTACAGTATAACAACAATCCTCATAGAGCTCGGTGTATTATCCTACAGTACAGTATAACAACAATCCTCATAGAGCTCGGTGTATTATCCTACAGTACAGTATAACAACAATCCTCATAGAGCTCGGTGCATTCTCCTACAGTACAGTATAACAACAATCCTCATAGAGCTCGGTGTATTCTCCTACAGTACAGTATAACAACAATCCTCATAGAGCTCGGTGTATTATCCTACAGTACAGTAAACAACAATCCTCATAGAGCTCGGTGTATTCTCCTACAGTATAACAACAATCCTCATAGAGCTCGGTGCATTCTCCTACAGTACAGTACAACAACAATCCTCATAGAGCTCGGTGCATTCTCCTACAGTACAGTATAACAACAATCCCCATAGAGCTTGGTGCATTCTCCTACAGTACAGTATAACAACAATCCTCATAGAGCTCGGTGCATTCTCCTACAGTATAACAACAATCCTCATAGAGCTCTGTGTATTCCCCTACAGTACAGTATATCAACAATCCTCATAGAGCTCTGCGTATTCCCCTACAGTACAGTATAACAACAATCCCCATAGAGCTCGGTGCATTCTCCTACAGTATAACAACAATCCTCATAGAGCTCTGTGTATTCCCCTACAGTACAGTATAACAACAATCCTCATAGAGCTCGGTGCATTCTCCTACAGTACAGTATAACAACAATCCCCATAGAGCTCGGTGTATTATCCTACAGTATAACAACAATCCCCATAGAGCTCGGTGTATTCTCCTACAGTACAGTATAACAACAATCCCCATAGAGCTCGGTGCATTCTCCTACAGTACAACAACAATCCCCATAGAGCTCGGTGTATTATCCTACAGTATAACAACAATCCCCATAGAGCTCGGTGTATTATCCTACAGTACAACAACAATCCCCATAGAGCTCGGTGTATTCTCCTACAGTATAACAACAATCCTCATAGAGCTCTGCGTATTCCCCTACAGTACAGTATAACAACAATCCCCATAGAGCTCGGTGTATTCTCCTACAGTATAACAACAATCCCCATAGAGCTCGGTGCATTCTCCTACAGTATAACAACAATCCTCATAGAGCTCGGTGTATTATCCTACAGTATAACAACAATCCCCATAGAGCTCGGTGTATTCTCCTACAGTACAGTATAACAACAATCCCCATAGAGCTCGGTGTATTCTCCTACAGTACAACAACAATCCCCATAGAGCTCGGTGTATTATCCTACAGTATAACAACAATCCCCATAGAGCTCGGTGTATTATCCTACAGTACAACAACAATCCCCATAGAGCTCGGTGTATTCTCCTACAGTATAACAACAATCCTCATAGAGCTCTGTGTATTCCCCTACAGTACAACAACAATCCTCATAGAGCTCGGTGTATTATCCTACAGTATAACAACAATCCTCATAGAGCTCGGTGTATTATCCTACAGTATAACAACAATCCTCATAGAGCTCGGTGTATTATCCTACAGTATAACAACAATCCTCATAGAGCTCGGTGTATTATCCTACAGTACTATAACAACAATCCCATAGAGCTCGGTGTATTATCCTACAGTACAACAACAATCCTCATAGAGCTCGGTGTATTATCCTACAGTATAACAACAATCCTCATAGAGCTCGGTGTATTCTCCTACAGTACAGTATAACAACAATCCTCATAGAGCTCGGTGTATTATCCTACAGTACAGTAAACAACAATCCTCATAGAGCTCGGTGTATTATCCTACAGTACAGTACAACAACAATCCTCATAGAGCTCGGTGTATTATCCTACAGTATAACAACAATCCTCATAGAGCTCGGTGTATTATCCTACAGTATAACAACAATCCCCATAGAGCTCGGTGTATTCTCCTACAGTACAGTATAACAACAATCCCCATAGAGCTCGGTGCATTCTCCTACAGTACAGTATAACAACAATCCTCATAGAGCTCGGTGTATTATCCTACAGTACAACAACAATCCTCATAGAGCTCGGTGTATTATCCTACATACAGTATAACAACAATCCTCATAGAGCTCGGTGTATTATCCTACAGTACAGTATAACAACAATCCTCATAGAGCTCGGTGTATTATCCTACAGTATAACAACAATCCTCATAGAGCTCGGTGTATTATCCTACAGTATAACAACAATCCCCATAGAGCTCGGTGCATTATCCTACAGTACAGTATAACAACAATCCCCATAGAGCTCGGTGTATTCTCCTACAGTACAGTATAACAACAATCCCCATAGAGCTCGGTGTATTATCCTACAGTACAACAACAATCCCCATAGAGCTCGGTGTATTATCCTACAGTATAACAACAATCCTCATAGAGCTCGGTGTATTATCCTACAGTATAACAACAATCCCATAGAGCTCGGTGTATTCTCCTACAGTATAACAACAATCCTCATAGAGCTCGGTGTATTCTCCTACAGTACAGTATAACAACAATCCTCATAGAGCTCGGTGTATTATCCTACAGTACAACAACAATCCCATAGAGCTCGGTGTATTATCCTACAGTTAACAACAATCCCCATAGAGCTCGGTGTATTATCCTACAGTACAACAACAATCCTCATAGAGCTCGGTGTATTATCCTACAGTACTAACAACAATCCATAGAGCTCGGTGTATTATCCTACAGTACAACAACAATCCTCATAGAGCTCGGTGTATTATCCTACAGTATAACAACAATCCCATAGAGCTCGGTGTATTATCCTACATAACAACAATCCCATAGAGCTCGGTGTATTATCCTACAGTACAACAACAATCCCCATAGAGCTCGGTGTATTATCCTACAGTATAACAACAATCCTCATAGAGCTCGGTGTATTCTCCTACAGTACAGTATAACAACAATCCTCATAGAGCTCGGTGTATTATCCTACAGTACAACAACAATCCTCATAGAGCTCGGTGTATTCTCCTACAGTACAGTATAACAACAATCCTCATAGAGCTCGGTGCATTCTCCTACAGTACAGTACAACAACAATCCTCATATAGCTCGGTGTATTATCCTACAGTACAACAACAATCCTCATAGAGCTC
>CM026402.1:149981-216162 GCA_014843695.1 Archivesica marissinica
TATATATACTGATGAAGGTACTGCCCTGAACAACCATAAAACAACAATCATTATTATACTATATATCTATATATACTGATGAAGGTCCTGCCCTGAACAACCTGGACACAACAATCATTATTATACTATATATGTCCTGGTGTATAATACAGAGCATGTACATGTCCTGGTGTATAATACAGAGCATGTACATGTCCTGGTGTATAATACAGAGCATGTACATGTCCTGGTGTATAATACAGAGCATGTCCTGGTGTATAATACAGAGAATGTCCTGGTGTATAATACAGAGCATGTCCTGGTGTATAATACAGAGCATGTCCTGGTGTATAATACAGAGCATGTCCTGGTGTATAATACAGAGAATGTACATGTCCTGGTGTATAATACAGAGAATGTACATGTCCTGGTGTATAATACAGAGCATGTCCTGGTGTATAATACAGAGCATGTCCTGGTGTATAATACAGAGAATGTACATGTCCTGGTGTATAATACAGAGAATGTACATGTCCTGGTGTATAATACAGAGCATGTCCTGGTGTATAATACAGAGAATGTACATGTCCTGGTGTATAATACAGAGCATGTCCTGGTGTATAATACAGAGCATGTCCTGGTGTATAATACAGAGCATGTCCTGGTGTATAATACAGAGCATGTACATGTCCTGGTGTATAATACAGACCATGTACATGTCCTGGTGTATAATACAGAGCATGTACATGTCCTGGTGTATAATACAGAGCATGTACATGTCCTGGTGTATAATACAGAGAGTGTACATGTCCTGGTGTATAATACAGAGAATGTACATGTCCTGGTGTATAATACAGAGCATGTCCTGGTGTATAATACAGAGCATGTACATGTCCTGGTGTATAATACAGAGCATGTCGTGGTGTATAATACAGAGCATGTACATGTCCTGGTGTATAATACAGAGCATGTCCTGGTGTATAATACAGAGAGTGTACATGTCCTGGTGTATAATACAGAGAGTGTACATGTCCTGGTGTATAATACAGAGCATGTCCTGGTGTATAATACAGAGTATGTCCTGGTGTATAATACAGAGCATGTACATGTCCTGGTGTATAATACAGAGCATGTCCTGGTGTATAATACAGAGCATGTCCTGGTGTATAATACAGAGAGTGTACATGTCCTGGTGTATAATACAGAGCATGTCCTGGTGTATAATACAGAGCATGTCCTGGTGTATAATACAGAGCATGTACATGTCCTGGTGTATAATACAGAGCATGTCCTGGTGTATAATACAGAGCATGTACATGTCCTGGTGTATAATACAGAGCATGTCCTGGTGTATAATACAGAGAATGTACATGTCCTGGTGTATAATACAGAGAATGTACATGTCCTGGTGTATAATACAGAGCATGTCCTGGTGTATAATACAGAGTATGTCCTGGTGTATAATACAGAGCATGTACATGTCCTGGTGTATAATACAGAGCATGTCCTGGTGTATAATACAGAGCATGTCCTGGTGTATAATACAGAGAATGTACATGTCCTGGTGTATAATACAGAGCATGTACATGTCCTGGTGTATAATACAGAGCATGTACATGTCCTGGTGTATAATACAGAGATGTACATGTCCTGGTGTATAATACAGAGCATGTACATGTCCTGGTGTATAATACAGAGCATGTACATGTCCTGGTGTATAATACAGAGCATGTACATGTCCTGGTGTATAATACAGAGAATGTACATGTCCTGGTGTATAATACAGAGAATGTACATGTCCTGGTGTATAATACAGAGAATGTACATGTCCTGGTGTATAATACAGAGCTGTACATGTCCTGGTGTATAATACAGAGCATGTACATGTCCTGGTGTATAATACAGAGCATGTACATGTCCTGGTGTATAATACAGAGCATGTACATGTCCTGGTGTATAATACAGAGCATCTCCTGGTGTATAATACAGAGCATGTCCTGGTGTATAATACAGAGCATCTCCTGGTGTATAATACAGAGCATGTCCTGGTGTATAATACAGAGCATGTCCTGGTGTATAATACAGACCATGTACATGTGTATAATACAGAGAATGTACATGTCCTGGTGTATAATACAGAGCATCTCCTGGTGTATAATACAGAGCATGTCCTGGTGTATAATACAGAGCATCTCCTGGTGTATAATACAGAGCATGTCCTGGTGTATAATACAGAGCATGTCCTGGTGTATAATACAGACCATGTACATGTGTATAATACAGAGAATGTACATGTCCTGGTGTATAATACAGAGCATCTCCTGGTGTATAATACAGAGCATGTCCTGGTGTATAATACAGAGCATCTCCTGGTGTATAATACAGAGCATGTCCTGGTGTATAATACAGAGAGTGTACATGTCCTGGTGTATAATACAGAGCATGTACATGTCCTGGTGTATAATACAGACCATGTACATGTCCTGGTGTATAATACAGAGCATGTCCTGGTGTATAATACAGATAATGTACATGTCCTGGTGTATAATACAGAGCATGTACATGTCCTGGTGTATAATACAGAGCATGTCCTGGTGTATAATACAGAGCGTGTACATGTCCTGGTGTATAATACAGAGCATGTACATGTCCTGGTGTATAATACAGACCATGTACATGTCCTGGTGTATAATACAGAGCATGTACATGTCCTGGTGTATAATACAGAGCATGTACATGTCCTGGTGTATAATACAGAGCATGTACATGTCCTGGTGTATAATACAGAGCATGTACATGTCCTGGTGTATAATACAGAGCATGTCAGTCCTGGTGTATAATACAGAGCATGTCCTGGTGTATAATACAGAGAATGTCCTGGTGTATAATACAGAGCATGTCCTGGTGTATAATACAGAGCATGTCCTGGTGTATAATACAGAGCATGTCCTGGTGTATAATACAGAGAATGTACATGTCCTGGTGTATAATACAGAGAATGTACATGTCCTGGTGTATAATACAGAGCATGTCCTGGTGTATAATACAGAGCATGTCCTGGTGTATAATACAGAGAATGTACATGTCCTGGTGTATAATACAGAGAATGTACATGTCCTGGTGTATAATACAGAGCATGTCCTGGTGTATAATACAGAGAATGTACATGTCCTGGTGTATAATACAGAGCATGTCCTGGTGTATAATACAGAGCATGTCCTGGTGTATAATACAGAGAATGTACATGTCCTGGTGTATAATACAGAGCATGTCCTGGTGTATAATACAGAGCATGTACATGTCCTGGTGTATAATACAGACCATGTACATGTCCTGGTGTATAATACAGAGCATGTACATGTCCTAGTGTATAATACAGAGCATGTACATGTCCTGGTGTATAATACAGAGAGTGTACATGTCCTGGTGTATAATACAGAGAATGTACATGTCCTGATGTATAATACAGAGCATGTCCTGGTGTATAATACAGAGCATGTACATGTCCTGGTGTATAATACAGAGCATGTCGTGGTGTATAATACAGAGCATGTACATGTCCTGGTGTATAATACAGAGCATGTCCTGGTGTATAATACAGAGAGTGTACATGTCCTGGTGTATAATACAGAGAGTGTACATGTCCTGGTGTATAATACAGAGCATGTCCTGGTGTATAATACAGAGTATGTCCTGGTGTATAATACAGAGCATGTACATGTCCTGGTGTATAATACAGAGCATGTCCTGGTGTATAATACAGAGCATGTCCTGGTGTATAATACAGAGAGTGTACATGTCCTGGTGTATAATACAGAGCATGTCCTGGTGTATAATACAGAGCATGTCCTGGTGTATAATACAGAGCATGTACATGTCCTGGTGTATAATACAGAGCATGTCCTGGTGTATAATACAGAGCATGTCCTGGTGTATAATACAGAGCATGTCCTGGTGTATAATACAGAGCATGTCCTGGTGTATAATACAGAGAATGTCCTGGTGTATAATACAGAGCATGTCCTGGTGTATAATACAGAGAATGTCCTGGTGTATAATACAGAGCATGTCCTGGTGTATAATACAGAGAATGTACATGTCCTGGTGTATAATACAGAGAATGTACATGTCCTGGTGTATAATACAGAGCATGTCCTGGTGTATAATACAGAGAATGTACATGTCCTGGTGTATAATACAGAGCATGTCCTGGTGTATAATACAGAGCATGTCCTGGTGTATAATACAGAGAATGTACATGTCCTGGTGTATAATACAGAGCATGTACATGTCCTGGTGTATAATACAGAGCATGTACATGTCCTGGTGTATAATACAGAGCATGTCCTGGTGTATAATACAGAGAATGTCCTGGTGTATAATACAGAGCATGTCCTGGTGTATAATACAGAGAATGTCCTGGTGTATAATACAGAGCATGTCCTGGTGTATAATACAGAGAATGTACATGTCCTGGTGTATAATACAGAGCATGTCCTGGTGTATAATACAGAGCATGTACTGGTGTATAATACAGAGAATGTACATGTCCTGGTGTATAATACAGAGCATGTCCTGGTGTATAATACAGAGCATGTCCTGGTGTATAATACAGAGAATGTACATGTCCTGGTGTATAATACAGAGAATGTACATGTCCTGGTGTATAATACAGAGCATGTCCTGGTGTATAATACAGAGAATGTACATGTCCTGGTGTATAATACAGACATGTCCTGGTGTATAATACAGAGCATGTCCTGGTGTATAATACAGAGAATGTACATGTCCTGGTGTATAATACAGAGCATGTCCTGGTGTATAATACAGAGCATGTACATGTCCTGGTGTATAATACAGAGCATGTACATGTCCTGGTGTATAATACAGAGCATGTACATGTCCTGGTGTATAATACAGAGCATGTCCTGGTGTATAATACAGAGCATGTCCTGGTGTATAATACAGAGAATGTACATGTCCTGGTGTATAATACAGAGCATGTCCTGGTGTATAATACAGAGAATGTACATGTCCTGGTGTATAATACAGAGCATGTCCTGGTGTATAATACAGAGCATGTCCTGGTGTATAATACAGAGCATGTCCTGGTGTATAATACAGAGCATGTACATGTCCTGGTGTATAATACAGAGCATGTACATGTCCTGGTGTATAATACAGAGCATGTCCTGGTGTATAATACAGAGCATGTACATGTCCTGGTGTATAATACAGAGCATGTACATGTCCTGGTGTATAATACAGAGCATGTACATGTCCTGGTGTATAATACAGAGCATGTACATGTCCTGGTGTATAATACAGAGCATGTACATGTCCTGGTGTATAATACAGAGCATGTACATGTCCTGGTGTATAATACAGAGCATGTCCTGGTGTATAATACAGAGCATGTACATGTCCTGGTGTATAATACAGAGCATGTCCTGGTGTATAATACAGACATGTACATGTCCTGGTGTATAATACAGAGCATGTACATGTCCTGGTGTATAATACAGAGCATGTCCTGGTGTATAATACAGAGCATGTCCTGGTGTATAATACAGAGACATGTCCTGGTGTATAATACAGAGCATGTACATGTCCTGGTGTATAATACAGAGCATGTCCTGGTGTATAATACAGAGTATGTACATGTCCTGGTGTATAATACAGAGCATGTACATGTCCTGGTGTATAATACAGACCATGTACATGTCCTGGTGTATAATACAGAGCATGTACATGTCCTGGTGTATAATACAGAGAATGTACATGTCCTGGTGTATAATACAGAGAATGTACATGTCCTGGTGTATAATACAGAGAATGTACATGTCCTGGTGTATAATACAGAGCATGTACATGTCCTGGTGTATAATACAGAGCATGTACATGTCCTGGTGTATAATACAGAGCATGTACATGTCCTGGTGTATAATACAGAGCATGTACATGTCCTGGTGTATAATACAGAGCATGTACATGTCCTGGTGTATAATACAGAGCATGTACATGTCCTGGTGTATAATACAGAGCATGTACATGTCCTGGTGTATAATACAGGCATGTACATGTCCTGGTGTATAATACAGAGCATGTCCTGGTGTATAATACAGAGAATGTCCTGGTGTATAATACAGAGCATGTCCTGGTGTATAATACAGAGCATGTCCTGGTGTATAATACAGAGCATGTCCTGGTGTATAATACAGAGCATGTACATGTCCTGGTGTATAATACAGAGCATGTCCTGGTGTATAATACAGAGAATGTACATGTCCTGGTGTATAATACAGAGCATGTCCTGGTGTATAATACAGAGCATGTACATGTCCTGGTGTATAATACAGAGCATGTCCTGGTGTATAATACAGAGCATGTACATGTCCTGGTGTATAATACAGAGCATGTCCTGGTGTATAATACAGAGAGTGTACATGTCCTGGTGTATAATACAGAGCATGTCCTGGTGTATAATACAGAGCATGTACATGTCCTGGTGTATAATACAGAGCATGTCCTGGTGTATAATACAGAGCATGTACATGTCCTGGTGTATAATACAGAGCATGTCCTGGTGTATAATACAGAGAGTGTACATGTCCTGGTGTATAATACAGAGCATGTCCTGGTGTATAATACAGAGCATGTACATGTCCTGTATAATACAGAGCATGTCCTGGTGTATAATACAGAGCATGTACATGTCCTGGTGTATAATACAGAGCATGTACATGTCCTGGTGTATAATACAGAGAATGTACATGTCCTGGTGTATAATACAGAGAATGTACATGTCCTGGTGTATAATACAGAGCATGTCCTGGTGTATAATACAGAGCATGTCCTGGTGTATAATACAGAGCATGTACATGTCCTGGTGTATAATACAGAGCATGTACATGTCCTGGTGTATAATACAGAGCATGTACATGTCCTGGTGTATAATACAGAGCATGTCCTGGTGTATAATACAGAGCATGTACATGTCCTGGTGTATAATACAGAGCATGTCCTGGTGTATAATACAGAGCATGTACATGTCCTGTGTATAATACAGAGCATGTACATGTCCTGGTGTATAATACAGAGCATGTCCTGGTGTATAATACAGAGATGTACATGTCCTGGTGTATAATACAGAGCATGTCCTGGTGTATAATACAGAGCATGTACATGTCCTGTATAATACAGAGCATGTCCTGGTGTATAATACAGAGCATGTACATGTCCTGGTGTATAATACAGAGCATGTACATGTCCTGGTGTATAATACAGAGAATGTACATGTCCTGGTGTATAATACAGAGAATGTACATGTCCTGGTGTATAATACAGACCATGTACATGTCCTGGTGTATAATACAGAGCATGTACATGTCCTGGTGTATAATACAGAGCATGTACATGTTCTGGTGTATAATACAGAGCATGTACATGTCCTGGTGTATAATACAGAGCATGTACATGTCCTGGTGTATAATACAGAGCATGTCGTGGTGTATAATACAGAGCATGTACATGTCCTGGTGTATAATACAGAGCATGTCCTGGTGTATCATACAGAGCATGTACATGTCCTGGTGTATAATACAGAGCATGTACATGTCCTGGTGTATAATACAGAGCATGTCCTGGTGTATAATACAGAGCATGTCCTGGTGTATAATACAGAGCATGTACATGTCCTGGTGTATAATACAGAGCATGTCCTGGTGTATAATACAGAGAGTGTACATGTCCTGGTGTATAATACAGAGCATGTCCTGGTGTATAATACAGAGCATGTACATGTCCTGGTGTATAATACAGAGCATGTCCTGGTGTATAATACAGAGCATGTACATGTCCTGGTGTATAATACAGAGCATGTCCTGGTGTATAATACAGAGAATGTACATGTCCTGGTGTATAATACAGAGCATGTCCTGGTGTATAATACAGAGCATGTACATGTCCTGGTGTATAATACAGAGCATGTCCTGGTGTATAATACAGAGCATGTACATGTCCTGGTGTATAATACAGAGCATGTCCTGGTGTATAATACAGAGATGTACATGTCCTGGTGTATAATACAGAGCATGTCCTGGTGTATAATACAGAGCATGTCCTGGTGTATAATACAGAGCATGTACATGTCCTGGTGTATAATACAGAGCATGTCCTGGTGTATAATACAGAGCATGTACATGTCCTGGTGTATAATACAGAGAATGTACATGTCCTGGTGTATAATACAGAGCATGTCCTGGTGTATAATACAGAGTATGTCCTGGTGTATAATACAGAGCATGTACATGTCCTGGTGTATAATACAGAGCATGTCCTGGTGTATAATACAGAGCATGTCCTGGTGTATAATACAGAGAGTGTACATGTCCTGGTGTATAATACAGAGCATGTCCTGGTGTATAATACAGAGCATGTCCTGGTGTATAATACAGAGCATGTACATGTCCTGGTGTATAATACAGAGCATGTCCTGGTGTATAATACAGAGCATGTACATGTCCTGGTGTATAATACAGAGCATGTCCTGGTGTATAATACAGAGAGTGTACATGTCCTGGTGTATAATACAGAGAATGTACATGTCCTGGTGTATAATACAGAGCATGTCCTGGTGTATAATACAGAGTATGTCCTGGTGTATAATACAGAGCATGTACATGTCCTGGTGTATAATACAGAGCATGTCCTGGTGTATAATACAGAGCATGTCCTGGTGTATAATACAGAGAATGTACATGTCCTGGTGTATAATACAGAGCATGTACATGTCCTGGTGTATAATACAGAGCATGTACATGTCCTGGTGTATAATACAGAGCATGTACATGTCCTGGTGTATAATACAGAGCAATGTCCTGGTGTATAATACAGAGCATGTCCTGGTGTATAATACAGAGCATGTACATGTCCTGGTGTATAATACAGAGCATGTCCTGGTGTATAATACAGAGCATGTACATGTCCTGGTGTATAATACAGAGAATGTACATGTCCTGGTGTATAATACAGAGCATGTCCTGGTGTATAATACAGAGCATGTCCTGGTGTATAATACAGAGCATGTCCTGGTGTATAATACAGAGCATGTCCTGGTGTATAATACAGAGAATGTACATGTCCTGGTGTATAATACAGAGCATGTACATGTCCTGGTGTATAATACAGAGCATGTACATGTCCTGGTGTATAATACAGAGCATGTCCTGGTGTATAATACAGAGAATGTACATGTCCTGGTGTATAATACAGAGCATGTACATGTCCTGGTGTATAATACAGAGCATGTCCTGGTGTATAATACAGAGCATGTACATGTCCTGGTGTATAATACAGAGCATGTACATGTCCTGGTGTATAATACAGAGCATGTACATGTCCTGGTGTATAATACAGAGCATGTACATGTCCTGGTGTATAATACAGAGCATGTACATGTCCTGGTGTATAATACAGAGCATGTCCTGGTGTATAATACAGAGAATGTCCTGGTGTATAATACAGAGCATGTCCTGGTGTATAATACAGAGCATGTCCTGGTGTATAATACAGAGCATGTCCTGGTGTATAATACAGAATGTACATGTCCTGGTGTATAATACAGAGCATGTACATGTCCTGGTGTATAATACAGAGCATGTCCTGGTGTATAATACAGAGCATGTACATGTCCTGGTGTATAATACAGAGCATGTACATGTCCTGGTGTATAATACAGAGAATGTACATGTCCTGGTGTATAATACAGAGAATGTACATGTCCTGGTGTATAATACAGACCATGTACATGTCCTGGTGTATAATACAGAGCATGTACATGTCCTGGTGTATAATACAGAGCATGTACATGTTCTGGTGTATAATACAGAGCATGTACATGTCCTGGTGTATAATACAGAGCATGTACATGTCCTGGTGTATAATACAGAGCATGTCGTGGTGTATAATACAGAGCATGTACATGTCCTGGTGTATAATACAGAGCATGTCCTGGTGTATCATACAGAGCATGTACATGTCCTGGTGTATAATACAGAGCATGTACATGTCCTGGTGTATAATACAGAGCATGTCCTGGTGTATAATACAGAGCATGTCCTGGTGTATAATACAGAGCATGTACATGTCCTGGTGTATAATACAGAGCATGTCCTGGTGTATAATACAGAGAGTGTACATGTCCTGGTGTATAATACAGAGCATGTCCTGGTGTATAATACAGAGCATGTACATGTCCTGTATAATACAGAGCATGTCCTGGTGTATAATACAGAGCATGTACATGTCCTGGTGTATAATACAGAGCATGTACATGTCCTGGTGTATAATACAGAGAATGTACATGTCCTGGTGTATAATACAGAGAATGTACATGTCCTGGTGTATAATACAGACCATGTACATGTCCTGGTGTATAATACAGAGCATGTACATGTCCTGGTGTATAATACAGAGCATGTACATGTTCTGGTGTATAATACAGAGCATGTACATGTCCTGGTGTATAATACAGAGCATGTACATGTCCTGGTGTATAATACAGAGCATGTCGTGGTGTATAATACAGAGCATGTACATGTCCTGGTGTATAATACAGAGCATGTCCTGGTGTATCATACAGAGCATGTACATGTCCTGGTGTATAATACAGAGCATGTACATGTCCTGGTGTATAATACAGAGCATGTACACTCCTGATTTGGCCTTTGACCTCTAAGTGTGACCTTGACTTACAATCTATGAGTGATATCTGTTATCCACACATCGTCTTGAAGTATGGTAGTTTAGAAGTTCTGGACAACTCATAAAATGTCATGAAAAAATGAGCTTAAGCTTCAAGTGTAACCGTGACCGTAAAACAACATGGCTGAAATGTTCGCTCCGTTATTATCTTCATCTGGTTAACATTTGTACAAAGATATTTAAAAATTCCGCAAGCTATTGGAAGTGTTATGGAATGGATACAAAATATATAACCTTTAACCTAATGGTGCTTTTTGTGACCTTGGATGAACAGAGGTCGCCGTCTCAATGAGTGCTGAACATTTTATACAAGTTTAATGAAAATCCTTGTAGACAATCTGAAGATATGGATGAGACAAGGGATGGACGGAGACGAGTAGCTCGTACAGTGTCCTCATATCCTGTCTGATGACGAGTAGCTCGTACAGTGTCCTCATATCCTGTCTGATGATGAGTAGCTCGTACAGTGTCCTCATATCCTGTCTGATGATGAGTAGCTCGTACAGTGTCCTCATATCCTGTCTGATGATGAGTAGCTCGTACAGTGTCCTCATATCCTGTCTGATTAGCGCAGTGGTTAGCCCGCCTACGTACCATCAATGCAACCCGGGGTCGATCCTCGGACCGGGAAGTATGCGTGATGTTACAGTGGTCGGCAGATCGGACAGGTTGGTTTTCTCTGGGTATTCCGGTTTCCTCCCACATTTATGCTTTCACCTGTGCCAACGAGAGTGATTAATATAAGTTGTTAAAACTTGCTCTGCAATCGTTGTAAAATAAATAAAGTTTAAACTAAAACTTCGTATCTTAGTAAAATTGTTCACTGTATTTTTCCCAATAGTAGAGCAGTGTGGATTTTTTTAAAAGCTGGAAAAGACATGTCATAGCTGCATACAAGTTCATGCTACACATATAATTGCTAGTTACATACTGCACTTCATGTTACACATATAATTGCTAGTTACATACTGCACTTCATGTTACACATATAATTGCTAGTTACATACTGCACATATAATTCATGTTACACGTATAATTCATGTTACACATATAATTCATGTTACACATATAATTCATGTTACACATATGTGACCCACCATGACAAAATCAGTCTTAAGTCGGAAAACATAAATAATGAGTTAACTATACCATCATATAAGTATAAGCTTTCTAGTGATATCAGTATCATTCATGTAGCTCGTTTCAATCCAAAGTTATGACCATTTGAATAATGGACTTCGCGCGATTAATATTCCGAGAAAACGGCTGTCAAAGATTTTCAGAAATTCTGACTTATTTTAACAAAATTTGGAGACGCAGTGAAATCAAAACAACATAGCAACCAATATGTTCCACATGACACAACTAGTCATGTTTGGTATCAAATTAAAGGTAAATGACCATTCTTTAAAATGCCACTTTGCTGAACTTTGTAGTATACATAGTGGTTCAGCTGTTCTAGGATAAATACAATAATAATAATAAATAATAAAAAAATAATAAAAAAAAATTAAAATTCAGGTTACACGTATAATTCATGTTACACATATAATTGCTAGTTACATACTGCACTTCATGTTACACGTATAATTCAGGTTACACGTATAATTCATGTTACACATATAATTCATGTTACACATATAATTCATGTTACACGTATAATTCATGTTACACGTATAATACATGTTACACATATAGTTCATGTTACACATATAATTCATGTTACACATATAATTCATGTTACACATATAATTCATGTTACACATATAATTCATGTTACACGTATAATTCATGTTACACGTATAATTCATGTTACACATATAATTCATGTTACACATATAATTCATGTTACACGTATAATTCCTATTTTTGTGACAAAGAGGGAGCAGTGTATTCTTGTAATTGTTCAAAATGTCGTTTCCGCGATAAAAGTTTCAGTTCAAATGCGTCCATTCCGTCTTCCAATGTACCCTTCTCTTCAATTCTTATATTTGTAGTATTTGCCTGAAACGTAAAAATGCAATAAAATTCTAACAACTCCATAACAATGCAACTCATTGAAAACCTGAAACTCTGCATCCATATTTATATAACTACACATTCTTGCAATGTCGCCATTCTGAGGTGATAAATACGCGACTGCGTAAAATGATTGTCCATTCGGACATTAGTACACCGTAATGGATTCTGTACGGAATTTGGAATTAATCATAGACAACTTGTTTTGTAATTTGTAAGATTTTAGTTTAGTAATTATAACAATTGAATGTTCTCTTTCTGTGTACCATCAAATGAAATGGTTTGTTTTTTTACTTCTAATTTGTCCGTGCTGGACACAAGAACAATTGCTTGATTTTACAGGTGTATATTCACATCATGATACTATTCGCATGACCTTGAAGTAACCTTGAAATATCAATGTTACGGTCATGGGGTATGGCTTATTTGAAAGATCAATGTTACGGTCATGGAGTATGGTTTATTTGAAATATCAATGTTACGGTCATGGGGTATGGCTTATTTGAAAGATCAATGTTACGGTCATGGAGTATGGTTTATTTGAAATATCAATGTTACGGTCATGGAGTATGGCTTATTTGAAATATCAATGTTACGGTCATGGGGTATGGCTTATTTGAAAGGTCAATGTTACGGTCATGGGGTATGGCTTATTTGAAAGGTCAATGTTACGGTCATGGGGTATGGCTTATTTGAAATATCAATGTTACGGTCATGGGGTATGGTTTATTTGAAAGATCAATGTTACGGTCATGGGGTATGGCTTATTTGAAATATCAATGTTACGGTCATGGGGTATGGTTTATTTGAAAGATCAATGTTACGGTCATGGAGTATGGCTTATTTGAAAGATCAATGTTACGGTCATGGGGTATGGCTTATTTGAAAGGTCAATGTTACGGTCATGGGGTATGGCTTATTTGAAAGGTCAATGTTACGGTCATGGGGTATGGCTTATTTGAAAGGTCATGAGGTTGCCATGGTTTGTTTTCAAGTTACAAGCATGTATTGTTGACACATAATAAATCAATTAACCTGGTTCCAGCGGGTGTTAAATATATAATGACATGGACATATTTGTAGCAATGAATAATAATTAATGGACATAAAGTTGACATGAGGGTATCGCAATGATGTAAGCAGCATCGCAGGTGCAATGATGTAAGCAGCATCGCGGGTTCAATGATGTAAGCAGCATCGCAGGTTCAATGATGTAAGCAGCATCTCGGGTGCAAATGATGTAAGCAGCATCTCGGGTGCAAATGATGTAAGCAGCATCGCAGGTGCAATGATGTAAGCAGTAACTCTGGTATTTTACCTGTGTGTAAGTAGCTAATACTATATAAGCATGACTACTTCCACTGTGCAATACACACATACTATATAAGCAAGACTACTTCCACTGTGCAATACACACATACTATATAAGCAAGACTACTTCCACTGTGCAATACACACATACTATATAAGCATGACTACTTCCACTGTGCAATACACACATACTATATAAGCAAGACTACTTCCACTGTGCAATACACACATACTATATAAGCATGACTACTTCCACTGTGCAATACACACATACTATATAAGCATGACTACTTCCACTGTGCAATACACACATACTATATAAGCATGACTACTTCCACTGTGCAATACACACATACTATATAAGCAAGACTACTTCCACTGTGCAATACACACATACTATATAAGCATGACTACTTCCACTGTGCAATACACACATACTATATAAGCATGACTACTTCCACTGTGCAATACACACATACTATATAAGCAAGACTACTTCCACTGTGCAATACACACATACTATATAAGCAAGACTACTTCCACTGTGCAATACACACATACTATATAAGCAAGACTACTTCCACTGTGCAATACACACATACTATATAAGCATGACTACTTCCACTGTGCAATACACACATACTATATAAGCATGACTACTTCCACTGTGCAATACACACATACTATATAAGCATGACTACTTCCACTGTGCAATACACACATACTATATAAGCATGACTACTTCCACTGTGCAATACACACATACTATATAAGCAAGACTACTTCCACTGTGCAATACACACATACTATATAAGCATGACTACTTCCACTGTGCAATACACACATACTATATAAGCATGACTACTTCCACTGTGCAATACACACATACTATATAAGCATGACTACTTCCACTGTGCAATACACACATACTATATAAGCAAGACTACTTCCACTGTGCAATACACACATACTATATAAGCATGACTACTTCCACTGTGCAATACACACATACTATATAAGCATGACTACTTCCACTGTGCAATACACACATACTATATAAGCATGACTACTTCCACTGTGCAATACACACATACTATATAAGCATGACTACTTCCACTGTGCAATACACACATACTATATAAGCAAGACTACTTCCACTGTGCAATACACACATACTATATAAGCAAGACTACTTCCACTGTGCAATACACACATACTATATAAGCAAGACTACTTCCACTGTGCAATACACACATACTATATAAGCATGACTACTTCCACTGTGCAATACACACATACTATATAAGCATGACTACTTCCACTGTGCAATACACACATACTATATAAGCAAGACTACTTCCACTGTGCAATACACACATACTATATAAGCATGACTACTTCCACTGTGCAATACACACATACTATATAAGCATGACTACTTCCACTGTGCAATACACACATACTATATAAGCATGACTACTTCCACTGTGCAATACACACATACTATATAAGCATGACTACTTCCACTGTGCAATACACACATACTATATAAGCATGACTACTTCCACTGTGCAATACACACATACTATATAAGCATGACTACTTCCACTGTGCAATACACACATACTATATAAGCATGACTACTTCCACTACTATATAATACACACATACTATATAAGCATGACTACTTCCACTACTATATAATACACACATACTATATAAGCATGACTACTTCCACTGCTGTAATACACACATACTATATAAGCATGACTACTTCCACTGTGCAATACACACATACTATATAAGCATGACTACTTCCACTATTATAATACACATTTTGTGTTTTTTTTTTTTGTGTTTTTTTTTTTGAGACTACTTCCACTGTGCAATACACACATACTATATAAGCATGACTACTTCCACTACTATATAATACACATACTATATAAGCATGACTACTTCCACTACTATATAATACACATACTATTGTGTTTTTTCATACTATATAAGCATGACTACTTCCACTACTATATAATACACATACTATATAAGCAAGACTACTTCCACTGTGCAATACACACATACTATATAAGCATGACTACTTCCACTACTATATAATACACATACTATATAAGCAAGACTACTTCCACTGTGCAATACACACATACTATATAAGCATGACTACTTCCACTACTATATAATACACACATACTATAAGCATGACTACTGTTTTTTTTTAATACACATACTATATAGCTGACTACTTCCACTGTGCAATACACACATACTATATAAGCATGACTACTTCCACTACTATATAATACACATACTATATAAGCATGACTACTTCCACTACTATATAATACACACATACTATATAAGCATGACTACTTCCACTACTATATAATACACACATACTATATAAGCATGACTACTTCCACTACTATATAATACACATACTATATAAGCATGACTACTTCCACTACTATATAATACACACATACTATATAAGCATGACTACTTCCACTGTGCAATACACACATACTATATAAGCATGACTACTTCCACTACTATATAATACACATACTACTTTGTGTAAATGGAGTTGTGTCATGTATTTGCTACTGTATACACATTAAAACATTCTGTAACAGTTGCAGCCCTCAACATGAACATGCAGACGTGTATATATATATATATATACATACCAACATCAGTGAAGCCAAGAATGTCCGACAAACTTCAAACACAGGTTTCCCACGCACTAGGTCTTTAAACTGGACAACATTTCCTGAATCCAGATTGTCTATCACAAAAGAACCGTAAATGTTAATGTCAAAGGGTCTATGGTTCTCCTCCTCCTCCAGCCTGGGCAGCACCTTCTCCTCCCACTCAGCAACATGCTTGGACAATTCCGTTATCTGGGCGTACTCCTGGGCACTAGCCATATACTCTTCCTAAAACATGTCATAAATACACCATTTAAAAAATAATATATATGAAAAGACTGATGATTCAACAAAAACATGCCAATTAATAATAATACCCGACACAGGTATCGTCTGCGATGCTAACAATTTTTTTTGACCAAGAGGACAATCTGTGAGACAGCTGCACCCTTCGCCATTTTATTAAATTAACAGAAGTGTGCAGCCCGAGAGACAAACACCTTAATACAGTACATAGCCATGAACAAAGGGGAGATAATTGTGTAGTACAGTACATAGTCATGAACTAAGGGGAGATAATTGTGTAGTACAGTACATAGTCATGAACAATGGGGAGATAATTGTGTAGTACAGTACATAGTCATGAACAAAGGGGAGATAATTGTGTAGTACAGTACATAGTCATGAACATAGGGGAGATAATTGTGTAGTACAGTACATAGTCATGAACAAAGGGGAGATAATTGTGTAGTACAGTACATAGTCATGAGCAATGGGGAGATAATTGTGTAGTACAGTACATAGTCATGAGCAATGGGGAGATAATTGTGTAGTACAGTACATAGTCATGAACAAAGGGGAGATAATTGTGTAGTACAGTACATAGTCATGAACAATGGGGAGATAATTGTGTAGTACAGTACATAGTCATGAACATAGGGGAGATAATTGTGTAGTACAGTACATAGTCATGAACAATGGGGAGATAATTGTGTAGTACAGTACATAGTCATGAACATAGGGGAGATAATTGTGTAGTACAGTACATAGTCATGAACATAGGGGAGATAATTGTGTAGTACAGTACAGTCATGAACTAAGGGGAGATAATTGTGTAGTACAGTACATAGTCATGAACATAGGGGAAATAATTGTGTAGTACAGTACATAGTCATGAACATAGGGGAGATAATTGTGTAGTACAGTACATAGCCATGAACAAAGGGGAGATAATTGTGTAGTACAGTACATAGTCATGAACATAGGGGAGATAATTGTGTAGTACAGTACATAGTCATGAACTAAGGGGAGATAATTGTGTAGTACAGTACATAGTCATGAACATAGGGGAGATAATTGTGTAGTACAGTACATAGTCATGAACATAGGGGAGATAATTGTGTAGTACAGTACATAATCATGAACATAGGGGAGATAATTGTGTAGTACAGTACATAGTCATGAACAATGGGGAGATAATTGTGTAGTACAGTACATAGTCATGAACTAAGGGGAGATAATTGTGTAGTACAGTACATAGTCATGAACATAGGGGAGATAATTGTGTAGTACAGTACATAGTCCTGAACAAAGGGGAGATAATTGTGTAGTACAGTACATAGTCATGAACATAGGGGAGATAATTGTGTAGTACAGTACATAGTCATGAACAAAGGGGAGTTAATTGTGTAGTACAGTACATAGTCATGAACAAAGGGGAGATAATTGTGTAGTACAGTACATAGTCATGAACAATGGGGAGATAATTGTGTAGTACAGTACATAGTCATGAACATAGGGGAGATAATTGTGTAGTACAGTACATAGTCATGAACAAAGGGGAGATAATTGTGTAGTACAGTACATAGCCATGAACAATGGGGAGATAATTGTGTAGTACAGTACATAGTCCTGAACAAAGGGGAGATAATTGTGTAGTACAGTACATAGTCATGAACATAGGGGAGATAATTGTGTAGTACAGTACATAGTCATGAACATAGGGGAGATAATTGTGTAGTACAGTACATAGTCATGAACAAAGGGGAGATAATTGTGTAGTACAGTACATAGGCATGAACAATGGGGATATAATTGTGTAGAACAATGGGGAGATAATTGTGTAGTACAGTACATAGGCATGAACAAAGGGGAGATAATTGTGTAGTACAGTACATAGGCATGAACAAAGGGGAGATCATTGTGTAGTACAGTACATAGGCATGAACAATGGGGATATAATTGTGTAGAACAATGGGGAGATAATTGTGTAGTACAGTACATAGGCATGAACAAAGGGGAGATAATTGTGCAGTACAGTACATAGGCATGAACAAAGGGGAGATCATTGTGTAGCATCTAGCTGCACAATGTTCACTATTGCTTATATCTCAAGTTTCATCAGCTTCTAAGCTATGATCTGAACAAACGATGCAAACTGCATGTTCACCTAATAGTACTTGATGGTTAAACAATTGTTTGTGCATGCAGAATAGAGCTAGCATGCATAGAACTAGGTTCTAGATAGATCTTGAATTGAAATGACTGAAACCTGCATTCCATACAACGTATTATAATGCTAACATTTCAAATTTATCTGGCAGTTCAATATTTATGAATTCTTCTAAGTTCTAAGTGTGACCTTGAGCCCAACATGGCTGAAACTTGCATCGTATCGATGCCAAGTCATTTTATTAAACACACAAATTGGTTTCAGCTAGACAGATAGGTGGACGGAGACCATTTCCTTTCTCTACGTAGCTTACGATAATAAAATTGACATTTCTGGTTGCCGAGCAACAAATGCTTCATCTTGGAATATGATTCAATATATATACTAATGTATGCACATTGCTAAATGAGGCTGTAGCAACAGTAGTTATATGCATGAACGTACCACATGTTTCCGTACAAGATCTTCATAACTGTTAACTATGATACCTTCTTCTATTCGCTCTGAAATTTTAAAATAGGTAGGTCAAGATTCACATATTCTGGTTACCTAAAACATTTCTATATAAAATATTCTTAAATAAATGTCTTAGTACACTCCACATGGCGGTAAATACATTTATTTATATTCGCCCCCTGATTAATCGAGATGTCTCCAGTAGTATTTTCAATATTTGGAGGATAGTGCAAGATACAGAAGACACTCCAATTCTAGAAGCATCTCCGGTTCATTTACATGCCCAGTTTGTAGCACCGATACATGAGATCTCTGGTTCATTTACATGCCCAGTTTGTAGCACCGATACATGAGATCTCTGGTTCATTTACATGCCCAGTTTGTAGCACCGATACATGAGATCTCTGGTTCATTTACATGCCCAGTTTGTACCACCGATACATGAGATCTCTGGTGGTTCATTTACATGCCCAGTTTGTACCACCGATACATGAGATCTCTGGTTCATTTACATGCCCAGTTTGTACCACCGATACATGAGATCTCTGGTTCATTTACATGCCCAGTTTGTACCACCGATACATGAGATCTCTGGTTCATTTACATGCATAGTTTGTAGCATCGATATATGAGATCTCCGGCCCATTTACATGCCCGGTTAATAGCACCGATATACGAGAACTCCGGTTCATTTACATGCCCAGTTTGTAGCACCGATACATGAGATCTCTGGTTCATTTACATGCCCAGTTTGTAGCACCGATACATGAGATCTCTGGTTCATTTACATGCCCGGCTTATATCACTGATACATGAGATCTCTGGTTCATTTACATGCCCAGTTTGTAGCACCAATACATGAGATCTCTGGTTCATTTACATGCCTGGTTTATAGCACCGTTACATGATATCTCCGGTTCATTTACATGCCCGGTTTATAGCACCGATATACGAGATCTCTTGTTCATTTACATGCCCAGTTTATAGCACCGATACATGATATCTCCGGTTCATTTACATGCCCGGTTTATAGCACCGATACATGATATCTCCGGTTCATTTACATGCCCGGTTAATAGCACCGATATACGAGATCTCTGGTTCATTTACATGCCCGGTTTATAGCACCGATACATGATATCTCTGGTTCATTTACATGCCCGGTTTATAGCACCGATACATATCTCTGGTTCATTTACATGCCCGGTTTATAGCACCGATATACGAGATCTCTTGTTCATTTATATACCCGGTTTATAGCACCGATACACGAGATCTCTGGTTCATTTACATGCCCGGCTTATAGCACTGATACATGAGATCTCTGGTTCATTTACATGCCCGGTTAATAGCACCGATACATGATATCTCCGGTTCATTTACATGCCCGGTTTATAGCACCGATATACGAGATCTCTGGTTCATTTACATGCCCGGTTTATAGCACCGATACATGATATCTCTGGTTCATTTACATGCCCGGTTAATAGCACCGATACATGAGATCTCTGGTTCATTTACATGCCCGGTTTATAGCACCGATACATGAGATCTCTGGTTCATTTACATGCCCGGCTTATATCACTGATACATGAGATCTCTGGTTCATTTACATGCCCGGTTTATAGCACCGGTACATGATATCTCTGGTTCATTTACATGCCCGGTTTATAGCACCGGTACATGATATCTCTGGTTCATTTACATGCCCGGTTTATAGCACCGATATACGAGATCTCTGGTTCATTTACATGCCCGGTTTATAGCACCGATACATGATATCACTGGTTCATTTACATGCTCAGTTTATAGCACCGATATACGAGATCTCCGGTTCATTTACATGCCCGGTTTATAGCACCGATATACGAGATCTCCGGTTCATTTACATGCCCGGTTTATAGCACCGATACATGAGATCTCTGGTTCATTTACATGCCCGGCTTATATCACTGATACACGAGATCTCTGGTTCATTTACATGCCCGGTTAATAGCACCGATACATGATTTCTCCGGTTCATTTACATGCCCGGTTTATAGCACCGATATACAAGATCTCTGGTTCATTTACATGCCTGTTTATAGCACCGATACATGATATCTCTGGTTCATTTACATGCCCGGTTTATAGCACCGATACATGATATCTCTGGTTCATTTACATGCCCGGTATATAGCACCGATACATGAGACCTCTGGTTCATTTACATGCCCGGTTTATAGCACCGATACATGATATCTCTGGTTCATTTACATGCCTGGTTTATAGCACTGATACATGATATCTCCGGTTTATAACACTGATACATGAGATATCTGGTGCATAGCACCGATACATGATATCTCCGGTTCATTTACATGCCTGGTTAATAGCACTGATACATGAGAGCTCCGGTTCATTTACATGCCCAGTTTATAACACCGATACATGAGATCTCTGGTTCATTTACATGCCCGGTTTATAACACCGATACATGAGATCTCTGGTTCATTTACATGCCCGGTTTATAACACCGATACATGAGATCTCAGCTGAAAGTCTAATCTAAAAGAATGTAAATATTATTAGGGTCAGACCTGCGATCCCTGTGTTAACCATTGGACAACTGACATGCCTATAAGTCTGTATAAGTATAAGGTGTGAGATGTGGAGTGAAGGACTCAACAAACACACATCATGCTATAAGGAAAGGAAACATGTTCTTCATGAAGAAATTTAAGGTGTTATACCATTTGCGGTTGAAAAATAGAGAGACAATATAGCTTCCACAAACCAACTGGATAGCTTCCACAAGCCAGCTGGATAGCTTCCACAAGCCAGCTGGATAGCTTCCACAAGCCAACTGGAGAGCTTCCACAAGCCAGCTGAAGAGCTTCCACAAGCCAGCTGGATAGCTTCCACAAGCCAGCTGGATAGCTTCCACAAGCCAGCTGGATAGATCCACAAGCCAACTGGATAGCCTCCACAAGCCAACTGGATAGCTTCCACAAGCCAGCTGGATAGCTTCCACAAGCCAGCTGGATAGCTTCCACAAGCCAGGTGGATAGATCCACAAGCCAGCTGGATAGCTTCCACAAGCCAGCTGGATAGCTTCCACAAGCCAGCTGGATAGATCCACAAGCCAGCTGGATAGCTTCCACAAGCCAACTGGATAGCCTCCACAAGCCAGCTGGATAGATTCCACAAGCCAACTGGATAGCCTCCACAAGCCAACTGGATAGCTTCCACAAGCCAGCTGGATATATTCCACAAGCCAGCTGGATAGCCTCCACAAGCCAACTGGATAGCTTCCACAAGCCAATTGGATAGCTTCCACAATGGATAGCTTCCACAAGCCAGCTGGATAGCTTCCACAAGCCAGCTGGATAGATCCACAAACCAACTGGATAGCTTCCACAAGCCAGCTGGATAGATCCACAAGCCAACTGGATAGCTTCCACAAGCCAGCTGGATAGCTTCCACAAGCCAACTGGATAGCTTCCACAAGCCAACTGGATAGCTTCCACAAGCCAACTGGATAGCCTCCACAAGCCAACTGGATAGCTTCCACAAGCCAACTGGATAGCTTCCACAAGCCAACTGGATAGCCTCCACAAGCCAACTGGATAGCTTCCACAAGCCAACTGGATAGCCTCCACAAGCCAATGGATAGCTTCCACAAGCCAACTGGATAGCTTCCACAAGCCAACTGGATAGCTTCCACAAGCCAGCTGGATAGCTTTCACAAGCCAGCTGGATAGCTTCCACAAGCCAGCTGGATAGATCCACAAGCCAGCTGGATAGCTTCCACAAGCCAACTGGATAGCTTCCACAAGCCAGCTGGATAGATCCACAAACCAACTGGATAGCTTCCACAAGCCAGCTGGATAGATCCACAAGCCAACTGGATAGCTTCCACAAGCCAGCTGGATAGCCTACACAAGCCAGCTGGATAGATTCCACAAGCCAGCTGGATAGATCCACAAGCCAACTGGATAGCTTCCACAAGCCAGCTGGATAGCTTCCACAAGCCAGCTGGATAGATCCACAAGCCAACTGGATAGCCTCCACAAGCCAAATGGATAGCTTCCACAAGCCAGCTGGATAGCTTCCACAAGCCAGCTGGATAGATCCACAAGCCAACTGGATAGCTTCCACAAGCCAGCTGGATAGCCTACACAAGCCAGCTGGATAGCCTACACAAGCCAGCTGGATAGCTTCATCATCTGACTTAATATAACGCCAGGAAGGTTTAAACTCATTGTCTTTTACTTAATGATGTACATTTATTACCTGCCCAGCTAGCCTGCGTCTGGTTTTTGATGTATGATTCGTTGGATCTCACAGCATTGTCTATGGCATTGAATAGGTTGTCATCTACAAGATCATCTGCATCATCATCTGCAACATCTGTAAATAGTAACACTGGTTTGAAGCCAGTTTGCATGACAAGGGAGCTAGCTATATCTTGAAACTTCACTGGATAAGGAAGTACATACCAGGTAAGGGTGCTATATCTACACTGGATAAGGAAGTACATACCAGGTAAGTGTGCTATATCTACACTAGATAAGGAAGTACATACCAGGTAAGGGTGCTATATCTACACTAGATAAGGAAGTACATACCAGGTAAGGGTGCTATATCTACACTGGATAAGGAAGTACATACCAGGTAAGGGTGCTATATCTACACTAGATAAGGAAGTACATACCAGGTAAGGGTGCTATATATACACTGGATAAGGAAGTACATACCAGGTAGGTGTGCTATATCTACACTGGATAAGGAAGTACATACCAGGTAAGGGTGCTATATCTACACTGGATAAGGAAGTACATACCGTGTAGGTGTGCTATATCTACACTGGATAAGGAAGTACATACCAGGTAAGGGTGCTATATCTACACTGGATAAGGAAGTACATACCAGGTAAGTGTGCTATATCTACACTAGATAAGGAAGTACATACCAGGTAGGTGTGCTATATCTACACTGGAGAAGGAAGTACATACCAGGTAGGTGTGCTATATCTACACTGGATAAGGAAGTACATACCAGGTAAGTGTGCTATATCTACACTAGATAAGGAAGTACATACCAGGTAAGTGTGCTATTCCTACACTAGATAAGGAAGTACATACCAGGTAGGTGTGCTATATCTACACTAGATAAGGAAGTACATACCAGGTAAGTGTGTTATATCTTCACTGGATAAGGAAGTACATACCAAGTAGGTGTGCTATATCTACACTGGATAAGGAAGTACACACCAGGTAAGTGTGCTATATCTACACTGGATAAGGAAGTACATACCAGGTAAGGGTGCTATATCTACACTGGATAAGGAAGTACATACCAGGTAGGTGTGCTATATCTACACTGGATAAGGACGTACATACCAGGTAAGTGTGTTATATCTACACTGGATAAGGAAGTACATACCAGGTAGGTGTGCTATATCTACACTGGATAAGGAAGTACATACCAGGTAAGTGTGCTATATCTACACTAGATAAGGAAGTACATACCAGGTAGGTGTGCTATATCTACACTGGAGAAGGAAGTACATACCAGGTAGGTGTGCTATATCTACACTGGATAAGGAAGTACATACCAGGTAAGTGTGCTATATCTACACTAGATAAGGAAGTACATACCAGGTAAGTGTGCTATTCCTACACTAGATAAGGAAGTACATACCAGGTAGGTGTGCTATATCTACACTAGATAAGGAAGTACATACCAGGTAAGTGTGTTATATCTTCACTGGATAAGGAAGTACATATCAAGTAGGTGTGCTACATCTACACTGGATAAGGAAGTACACACCAGGTAAGTGTGCTATATCTACACTGGATAAGGAAGTACATACCAGGTAAGGGTGCTATATCTACACTGGATAAGGAAGTACATACCAGGTAAGGTGCTATATCTACACTGGATAAGGAAGTACATACCAGGTAAGGGTGCTATATCTACACTAGGTAAGGAAGTATATACCAGGTAAGTGTGCTATATCTTCACTGGATAAGGAAGTACATACCAGGTAAGTATGCTATATCTACACTAGATAAGGAAGTACATACCAGGTAAGGGTGCTATATCTACACTGGATAAGGAAGTACATACCAGGTAAGGGTGCTATATCTACACTGGATAAGGAAGTACATACCAGGTAAGGGTGCTATATCTACACTGGATAAGGAAGTACATACCAGGTAAGTGTGCTATATCTACACTAGATAAGGAAGTACATACCAGGTAAAGGGTGCTATATCTACACTAGATAAGGAAGTACATACCAGGTAAGGGTGCTATATCTACACTGGATAAGGAAGTACATACCAGGTAAGGGTGCTATATCTACACTAGATAAGGAAGTACATACCAGGTAAGGGTGCTATATCTACACTGGATAAGGAAGTACATACCAGGTAGGCGTGCTATATCTACACTGGATAAGGAAGTACATACCAGGTAAGGGTGCTATATCTACACTGGATAAGGAAGTACATACCAGGTAGGTGTGCTATATCTACACTGGATAAGGAAGTACATACCAGGTAAGAGTGCTATATCTACACTGGATAAGTAAGTACATACTGTGTAGGTGTGCTATATCTACACTGGATAAGGAAGTACATACCAGGTAGGTGTGCTATATCTACACTAGATAAGGAATTACATACCAGATAAGGGTGCTATATCTACACGGGATAAGGAAGTACATACCAGGTAGGTGTGCTATATCTACACTGGATAAGGAAGTACATACCAGGTAGGTGTGCTATATCTACACTGGATAAGGAAGTACATACCAGGTAAGGGTGCTATATCTACACTAGATAAGGAAGTACATACCAGGTAAGGGTGCTATATCTACACTAGATAAGGAAGTACATACCAGGTAAGGGTACTATATCTACACTGGATAAGGAAGTACATACCATGTAGGTGTGCTATATCTACACTAGATAAGGAAGTACATACCAGGTAAGTGTGCTATATCTACACTGGATAAGGAAGTACATACCAGGTAAGTGTGCTATATCTACACTAGATAAGGAAGTACATACCAGGTAAGTGTGTTATATCTTCACTGGATAAGGAAGTACATACCAGGTAGGTGTGCTATATCTACACTAGATAAGGAAGTACATACCAGGTAGGTGTGCTATATCTACACTGGATAAGGAAGTACATACCAAGTAGGTGTGCTATATCTACACTGGATAAGGAAGTATATACCAGGTAAAGGTGCTCTATCTTCACTGGATAAGGAGAAGTACATACCAGGTAGGTGTGCTATATCTACACTGGATAAGGAAGTACATACCAAGTAGGTGTGCTATATCTACACTGGATAAGGAAGTACATACCAGGTAGGTGTGCTATATCTACACTGGATAAGGAAGTACATGCCAGGTAAGGGTGCTATATCTACACTGGATAAGGAAGTACATGCCAGGTAAGTGTGCTATATCTACACTGGATAAGGAAGTACATACCAGGTAGGTGTGCTATATCTACACTAGATAAGGAAGTACATACCAGGTAAGTGTGCTATTCCTACACTAGATAAGGAAGTACATACCAGGTAAGTGTGCTATATCTACACTGGATAAGGAAGTACATACCAGGTAAGGGTGCTATATCTACACTGGATAAGGAAGTACATACCAGGTAAGGGTGCTATATCTACACTAGATAAGGAAGTACATACCAGGTAAGGGTGCTATATCTACACTGGATAAGGAAGTACATACCAGGTAAGTGTGCTATTCCTTCACTGGATAAGGAAGTACATACCAGGTAGGTGTGCTATATCTACACTAGATAAGGAAGTACATACCAGGTAAGTGCTATATCTACACTGGATAGGGAAGTACATACCAGGTAAGTGTGCTATTTCTACACTAGATAAGGAAGTACATACCAGGTAGGTGTGCTATATCTACACTAGATAAGGAAGTACATACCAGGTAAGTGTGTTATATCTACACTGGATAAGGAAGTACATACCAGGTAGGTGTGCTATATCTACACTGGATAAGGAAGTACATACCAGGTAAGTGTGCTATATCTACACTGGATAAGGAAGTACATACCAGGTAAGGGTGCTATATCTACACTGGATAAGGAAGTACATACCAGGTAAGTGTGCTATATCTACACTAGATAAGGAAGTACATACCAGGTAAGTGTGCTATATCTACACTGGATAAGGAAGTACATACCAGGTAAGTGTGCTATATCTACACTAGATAAGGAAGTACATACCAGGTAAGTGTGCTATATCTACACTGGATAAGGAAGTACATACCAGGTAAGTGTGCTATATCTACACTAGATAAGGAAGTACATACCAGGTAAGTGTGCTATATCTACACTGGATAAGGAAGTACATACCAGGTAAGTGTGCTATATCTACACTGGATAAGGAAGTACATACCAGGTAAGTGTGCTATATCTACACTAGATAAGGAAGTACATACCAGGTAGGTGTGCTATATCTACACTAGATAAGGAAGTACATACCAGGTAGGTGTGCTATATCTACACTGGATAAGGAAGTACATACCAGGTAAGTGTGCTATATCTACACTGGATAAGGAAGTACATACCAGGTAAGTGTGCTATATCTACACTGGATAAGGAAGTACATACCAGGTAAGTGTGCTATATCTACACTGGATAAGGAAGTACATACCAGGTAAGTGTGCTATATCTACACTGGATAAGGAAGTACATACCAGGTAAGTGTGCTATTCCTACACTAGATAAGGAAGTACATACCAGGTAAGTGTGCTATATCTACACTGGATAAGGAAGTACATACCAGGTAAGGGTGCTATATCTACACTGGATAAGGAAGTACATACCAGGTAAGTGTGCTATATCTACACTAGATAAGGAAGTACATACCAGGTAAGGGTGCTATATCTACACTGGATAAGGAAGTACATACCAGGTAAGTGTGCTATATCTACACTGGATAAGGAAGTACATACCAGGTAAGGGTGCTATATCTACACTAGATAAGGAAGTACATACCAGGTAAGTGCTATATCTACACTGGATAAGGAAGTACATACCAGGTAAGGGTGCTATATCTACACTGGATAAGGAAGTACATACCAGGTAGGTGTGCTATATCTACACTGGATAAGGAAGTACATACCAGGTAAGGGTGCTATATCTACACTAGATAAGGAAGTACATACCAGGTAAGGGTGCTATATATACACTAGATAAGGAAGTACATACCAGGTAAGGGTGCTATATATACACTAGATAAGGAAGTACATACCAGGTAGGTGTGCTATATCTACACTGGATAAGGAAGTACATACCAGGTAAGGGTGCTATATCTTCCTCACCGTCATTCCCATCATCTTCATCATCCACTTCCAGCATTGCTGTGTTCCTCCGCTGTAATACAATACATTCTACAATCATGACGGTGGTTGAAATGTGTTACAAACGTGTTTGTTTCTGAAGATTATGTGAGACAAGGTCATTTGTTCAACAGAAAAACAAGAGTAAACTGTGCTACATGTAATATGTACTATTTCATAATATTTATATCACCTATCTACGTGTGGAGGCTTCTACGTAGTATATCCAATATTTATATCACCTATCTACGTGTGGAGGCTTCTACGTAGTATATCCAATATTTATATCACCTATCTACGTGCGGAGGCTTCTACGTAGTATATCCAATATTTATATCACCTATCTACGTGCGGAGGCTTCTACATAGTATATCCAATATTTATATCACCTATCTACGTGCAGAGGCTTCTACGTAGTATATCCAATAAACCATGCAATATCACCTATCTACATGTGGAGGCTTCTACGTAGTATATCCAATATTTATATCACCTATCTACGTGTGGAGGCTTCTACGTAGTATATCCAATAAACCATGCAATATCACCTATCTACGTGCGGAGGCTTCTACGTAGTATATCCAATAAACCATGCAATATCACCTATCTACGTGTGGAGGCTTCTACGTAGTATATCCAATAAACCATGCAATATCACCTATCTACGTGCGGAGGCTTCTACGTAGTATATCCAAGAAACCAGGCAATTAAAACATCCTAAATGTGACATGTATCATGAAACACGATGGTAGTTTATGTGCCGGGTTTATCTCATATGTGAGACCTCCAGTTTACCACAGCAATTCCTGTTTATCTTGTACTGTATTCTATATCACCCGCTTTTACCGTTAACATATTCTAGGTTTATAGTGTACTGTATTCTATATCACCCACTTTTACCTTTAACATATTCTAGGTTTATAGTGTACTGTATTCTATATCACCCGCTTTTACCTTTAACATATTCTAGGTTAATATTGTACTGTATTCTATATCACCCACTTTTACCTTTAACATATTCTAGGTTTATATTGTACTGTATTCTATATCACCCGCTTTTACCTTTAACATATTCTAGGTTTATATTGTACTGTATTCTATATCACCCGCTTTTACCTTTAACATATTCTAGGTTAATATTGTACTGTATTCTATATCACCCGCTTTTACCTTTAACATATTCTAGGTTAATATTGTACTGTATTCTATATCACCCGCTTTTACCTTTAACATATTCTAGGTTTATATTGTACTGTATTCTATATCACCCACTTTTACCGTTAACATATTCTAGGTTTACTTACCTCTGTTCTGATTGGTTCACGCGACATAAGGTGAACAGACGGGACAGTAGACCAGTGGTTAATACGTGAATCCAGGGATCACAGGTTCGATTCCCCTTCTGACCCTAATAATATTAACAGTCTTTCAGAAGGGACTCATGTTGGCGCTTTACACTGTGTACGTAAAAGAATCAGAGGAGACTCTGGAATGCTTTGCTAAGCTTAGTTCTATATAACAAACTTGTTAATGCGAGGATATACATACCTAAGCTTGGTTCTATATAACAAACTTGTTAATGGGAGGATCTACATACCTAAGCTTGGTTCTATATATCAAACTTGTTAATGGGAGGATCTACATACCTAAGCTTGGTTCTATATAACAAACTTGTTAATGCGAGGATCTACATACCTAAGCTTGGTTCTATATAACAAACTTGTTAATGCGAGGATCTACATACCTAAGCTTGGTTCTATATAACAAACTTGTTAATGCAAGGATCTACATACCTAAGCTTGGTTCTATATAACAAACTTGTTAATGCGAGGATCTACATACCTAAGCTTGGTTCTATATATCAAACTTGTTAATGCGAGGATCTACATACCTAAGCTTGGTTCTATATAACAAACTTGTTAATGGGAGGATCTACATACCTAAGCTTGGTTCTATATATCAAACTTGTTAATGGGAGGATCTACATACCTAAGCTTGGTTCTATATAACAAACTTGTTAATGGGAGGATCTACATACCTAAGCTTGGTTCTATATAACAAACTTGTCAATGCAAGGATATACATACCTAAGCTTGGTTCTATATATCAAACTTGTCAATGCGAGGATCTACATACCTTTTTTAATTGTTCTTTTTGAAAACTTTGCCGCCGCTTAAACTCCTCCCAATATTGCCGTTCGAAGTCTTGAAACGTTGGCACCTTCAACAGGTTCTTTGGGAATTTATGGACTTGTGAGTATACTGAAAGTGTCAAGTTCTAACCCTATCATCGTTGCAATTACAACATTACCCCGGCATCCTTGAAATCCCAGTAAAATAACTTTATCATCGTTGGAACTACAACATTACCCTGGCATCCTTGAAATCCCAGTAAAATAACCTTATCATCGTTGCAATTACAACATTACCCTGGCATCCTTGAAATCCCAGTAAAATAACCTTATCATCGTTGCAATTACAACATTACCCTGGCATCCTTGAAATCCCCGTAAAATAACCTTATCATCGTTGCAATTACAACATTACCCTGGCATCCTTGAAATCCCAGTAAAATAACCTTATCATCGTTGCAATTACAACATTACCCCGGCATCCTTGAAATCCCCGTAAAATAACCTTATCATCGTTGGAACTACAACATTACCCCGGCATCCTTGAAATCCCAGTAAAATAACCTTATCATCGTTGCAATTACAACATTACCCCGGCATCCTTGAAATCCCAGTAAAATAACGTTATCATCGTTGCAATTACAACATTACCCTGGCATCCTTGAAATCCCAGTAAAATAACTTTATCATCGTTGGAACTACAACATTACATGAAATCCCAGTAAAATAAAGACATTATAAAACCTTGCAAAACAAAAAATAATAAGCGGCACATCTTCTATAACACATCTTCTATAACACATATTCTATAACACATCTTCTATAACACATCTTCTATAACACATCTTCTATAACACATCTTCTATAACACATATTCTATAACACATATTCTATAACACATATTCTATAACACATCTTCTATAACACATCTTCTATAACACATATTCTATAACACATATTCTATAACACATCTTCTATAACACATCTTCTATAACACATATTCTATAACACATATTCTATAACACATCTTCTATAACACATCTTCTACAACACATCTTCTACAACACATCTTCTACAACACATCTTCTACAACACATCTTCTATAACACATATTCTATAACACATCTTCTATAACACATCTTCTATAACACATATTCTATAACACATCTTCTATAACACATATTCTATAACACATCTTCTATAACACATCTTCTATAACACATATTCTACAACACATATTCTACAACACATCTTCTATAACACATCTTCTATAACACATATTCTATAACACATATTCTATAACACATCTTCTATAACACATCTTCTATAACACATATTCTATAACACATATTCTAAACACATCTTCTATAACACATCTTTATAACACATTTCTATAACACATATTCTATAACACATATTCTATAACACATCTTCTATAACACATCTTCTATAACACATCTTCTATAACACATATTCTATAACACATATTCTATAACACATATTCTATAACACATCTTCTATAACACATCTTCTATAACACATATTCTATAATACATCTTCTATAACACATATTCTATAACACATCTTCTATAACACATCTTCTATAACACATCTTCTATAATACATATTCTATAACACATATTCTATAACACATATTCTATAACACATCTTCTATAACACATCTTCTATAACACATATTCTATAACACATCTTCTATAAGAAGCAAGCACATTTTGTTGTTTTTGGGGGGCTTGAAGTCGCTTAGGTCATACGGCAACTCTCCAGCTATTATTGGTGTAGGATAACCCAGGCTCCAAGCAATATTGAATGCACCGACAAGCACCCGAGTAGAACCACCGACCTACTGCAAGCCAACTGGATAGCTTCCACACATGAAATAAGTTGACACCCCCAGTGGGATTCGAATATACAGAGGTGATGGGCAAGCGATTTGAAGTCAACGACATTAACCACTCGATCACGGAGACCGCTAGAAGCAAGTACAATTTAGTAATAATTCTAAACAAACTTGTGCAATAAATTAATCTATAATTGACTAGTACTGTACCAAACTTGCAAAGTACATAAATGTGTGTATGTGTTTTACGTTTATTTACCGGTTGCCCAAATTAGCCTCAAGAGATTAGTCAATTAGATTTTGGAGGATCGTGCAATGTTACAGACAGAGACCCATTCCAGAGTCTCCTCTGGTTCTTTTATGTGTAGAGCACCGACACGAGACCTTGGTTTAAAGTCCCCTCTGAAATACTGTTAATATTATTAGGGTCAGATGGGAGATCGAACCTGTGCTCCCTGGATTCGCAGTCCAATATGTTAACCATGCTATGTTGATATAACTTGACAATAATTCTAACTTACTTGATATAACTTGACAATAATTCTAACTTACATGATATAACTTGACAATAATTCTAACTTACATGATATAACTTGGCAATAGTTCTAACTTACATGCTCTATTGATATAACATGACAATAGTTCTAACTTACATGCTCTATTGATCTAACATGACAATAGTTCTAACTTACATGCTCTATTGATCTAACATGACAATAGTTCTAACTTACATGCTCTATTGATATAACTTGGCAATAGTTCTAACTTACATGTTCTATTGATATAACTTGGCAATAGTTCTAACTTACATGCTCTATTGATATAACTTGGCAATAGTTCTAACTTACATGCTCTATTGATATAACTTGGCAATAGTTCTAACTTACATGCTCTATTGATATAACTTGGCAATAGTTCTAACTTACATGCTCTAACTTGGCAATAGTTCTAACTTACATGCTCTATTGATATAACTTGACAATGGTTCTCCTGGAGGTGGGTGTTGTTTCTTTGTTCGTTTTCTCTTCTTAGTTTTGTCTTCAACACCGGGACACAGCTTGTATATTGAACCTGAAGAAGATATAGATGTGCACAATGTTTGTTTCCTTCACCCTATCAGTATCTCAGACTAGACTACTTAAGCCTCGATAGACTACTTAAGCCTACATTGTACTTACAGACAAGCAACTAGTGCACAGGAGCACTCTCTGTACACCCACCATGTTGTACAGGAGCACTCTCCATACACCCACCATGTTGTACAGGAGCACTCTCCGTACACCCACAATGTTGCACAGGAGCACTCTCCGTACACCCACCATGCTGCACAGGAGCACTCTCCATACACCCACAATGTTGTACAGGAGCACTCTCCATACACCCACCATGCTGCACAGGAGCACTCTCCATACACCCACCATGTTGTACAGGAGCACTCTCCATACACCCACCATGTTGTACAGGAGCACTCTCCGTACACCCGCAATGTTGTACAGGAGCACTCTCCATACACCCACCATGTTGCACAGGAGCACTCTCCGTACACCCACCATGCTGCACAGGAGCACTCTCCATACACCCACCATGCTGCACAGGAGCACTCTCCATACACCCACCATGTTGTACAGGAGCACTCTCCATACACCCACCATGCTGCACAGGAGCACTCTCCGTACACCCACCATGTTGCACAGGAGCACTCTCTGTACACCCGCAATGTTGTACAGGAGCACTCTCCATACACCCACCATGTTGTACAGGAGCACTCTCCATACACCCACAATGTTGTACAGGAGCACTCTCCATACACCCGCAATGTTGTACAGGAGCACTCTCCATACACCCACCATGTTGTACAGGAGCACTCTCCGTACACCCACAATGCTGTACAGGAGCACTCTCCATACACCCACCATGTTGTACAGGAGCACTCTCCATACACCCGCAATGTTGTACAGGAGCACTCTCCATACACCCACCATGTTGTACAGGAGCACTCTCCATACACCCACCATGTTGCACAGGAGCACTCTCCGTACATCCATGTTGCAAAGGAGCACTCTCCGTACACCCACCATGTTGCACAGGAGCACTCTCAGTACATCCATGTTGCACAGGAGCACTCTCCGTACACCCACCATGTTGCACAGGAGCACTCTCAGTACATCCATGTTGCACAGGAGCACTCTCCGTACACCCACCATGTTGCACAGGAGCACTCTCCGTACACCCATGTTGCACAGGAGCACTCTCCGTACACCCATGTTGCACAGGAGCACTCTCCGTACACCCGCAATGTTGCACAATCCATTACACAATCCATTACACACAGACAATATATCACAGTACACACAGACAATCCATTACATTACACACAGACAATATATCACAGTACACACAGACAATCAATTACATTACACACAGACAATATATCACAGTACACACAGACAATTCATTACATTACACACAGATAATCCATTACATTACACACAGACAATCCATTACAGTACACACAGGCAATCCATTACAGTACACACAGACAATATATCACAGTACACACAGACAATCCATTACAGTACACACAGACAATATATCACAGTACACACAGACAATCCATTACATTACACACAGACAATCCATTACATTACACACAGACAATCCATTACATTACACACAGACAATCCATTACAATACACGCAGACAATCCATTACATTACACACAGACAATCCATTATATTACACACAGACAATCCATAACAGTACACACAGACAATATATCACAGTACACACAGACAATCCATTATATTACACACAGACAATCCATTACAGTACACACAGATAATCCATTACATTACACACAGACAATCCATTACATTACACACAGACAATCCATTACATTACACACAGACAATCCATTACAGTACACACAGACAATCCATTACATTACACACAGACAATCCATTACATTACACACAGACAATCCATTACAATACACACAGACAATCCATTACATTACACACAGACAATCCATTACAGTACACACAGACAATATATCACAGTACACACATACAATCCATTACATTACACACAGACAGTCCATTACAGTACACACAGACAATCCATTACATTACACACAGACAATCCATTATATTACACACAGACAATCCATTACAGTACACACAGACAATATATCACAGTACACACAGACAATCCATTACATTACACACAGACAATCCATTACATTACACACAGACACTCCATTACATTACACACAGACAATCCATTACAATACACACAGACACTCCATTACATTACACACAGACAATCCATTATATTACACACAGACAATCCATTACAGTACACACAGACAATTCATTACATTACACACAGACAATCCATTACATTACACACAGACAATCCATTACAATACACACAGACAATCCATTACAGTACACACAGACAATATATCACAGTACACACAGACAATCCATTACATTACACACAGACAATCCATTACATTACACACAGACAATATATCACAGTACACACAGAAAATCCATTACATTACACACAGACAATCCATTACAATACACACAGACAATATATCACAGTACACACAGACAATCCATTATATTACACACAGACAATCCATTACAGTACACACAGACAATATATTACAGTACACACAGACAATCCATTACATTACACACAGACAATCCATTACAGTACACACAGACAATCCATTACATTACACACAGACAATCCATTACAATACACACAGACAATCCATTACATTACACACAGACAGTCCATTACAATACACACAGACAATCCATTACATTACACACAGACAATCCATTATATTACACACAGACAATCCATTACAGTACACACAGACAATATATCACAGTACACACAGACAATCCATTACATTACACACAGACAATCCATTACATTACACACAGACACTCCATTACATTACACACAGACAATCCATTACAATACACACAGACACTCCATTACATTACACACAGACAATCCATTATATTACACACAGACAATCCATTACAGTACACACAGACAATTCATTACATTACACACAGACAATCCATTACATTACACACAGACAATCCATTACAATACACACAGACAATCCATTACAGTACACACAGACAATATATCACAGTACACACAGACAATCCATTACATTACACACAGACAATCCATTACATTACACACAGACAATATATCACAGTACACACAGAAAATCCATTACATTACACACAGACAATCCATTACAATACACACAGACAATATATCACAGTACACACAGACAATCCATTATATTACACACAGACAATCCATTACAGTACACACAGACAATATATTACAGTACACACAGACAATCCATTACATTACACACAGACAATCCATTACAATACACACAGACAATCCATTACATACAGACAATCCATTACAATACACACAGACAATCCATTACATACAGACAATCCATTACAGTACACACAGACAATCCATTACATTACACACAGACAATCCATTACAATACACACAGACAATCCATTACATTACACACAGACAATCCATTACAGTACACACAGACAATCCATTACATTACACACAGACAATCCATTACATTACACACAGACAAGCCATTACATTACACACAGACAATCCATTACACACAGACAATCCATTGCAGTGCAACCTACTTACCCTTCCTTGATGAAGGTTTTCCCGTTCTGGTTTCTTCATGAGGTTCGAGGTACTTCCAGGGGTCAACATACTGTATATAAAATAAAATTTGGGTGCATTGTGAAACATAATATCTAAATTGTGTGTGATTTATTTAACGCATAAGAACAGAATAAATAACTTTGTTAGTGTTGGGGTTTATAGCTTGCACCAACAGCTTAAGCGACTCTCCAGCTATTGTTGGTGAGGAAGACCCCTGGTGTCGCTGTATTGGTGGCACAGATCCCTGGTAGATCCACTGACCTACCACAAGCCAATTTGATAGCTTCCCATGAAAGAATTCAGCACCCTCGGAATCGAACCTACAGCAGTGAGGGGCAAGTGATTTGAAGACAACGACCTCAACCACTCGGTCAAGGAGGTCACAATAAACAACTTACCTCTCATTATGTTCCATTATCTGGTAAATTTGCATCTTAAACCGACAAGTAACGATTAAATATTTTTGTTTTATTTGTGTTTAGTTGTTTACATTGTATTTTATAAGATAACAAGATGCTGTGTATTTCATACAGGTGCTTCTTTTCCATTCAAACTACGGTAACACACACACATTATGTGAGAGCACCCGTCCACCAACACCCATATCTCCTTCACCTTAATTGGGAAGGGGTTAACAGATATAGTCAAACCTGTCTTAAGCAGCCAGCCAAGGGAATCACAGAAAGTGGCTGCTTAGCACAGGTGGCTGCTTAATAGAGGGCAAATGTATAACAAAGTAACATATTGGGAATCTGAAAACTCGCTGCTTAATACAGGTTGGCTGCTTAATGCAGGTTGGCTGCTTAATGCTTATTAGAGGTGATCACTAACACAGGTTTGACTGTAGTTTTAAGGTTGGATTGATATTTTAAAAATGATCTTACAGGCTTAGCCACATTATCTACTGGTTTTTTCTCTTTATGTCTGTCTGATCTGCGAAGTCTATCTTCACCAACTACCTGTTAATATGTAACATCACATATAAATGTTTACATACATGTCCACATATATTTTCTACAGTTTACAGAACAGTACAGAAACACACTGCGCTACCACTGTGCTATCACTGTGCTATCACAGCACTACAACTGCACTATCAATGCGCTATCACTTCACTACCACTGCACTATCAATGCGCTAGCACTGCACTATCAATGCGCTACCACTGCACTATCAATGCGCTATCACTTCACTACCACTGCACTATCAATGTGCTACCACTGCACTATCAATGAGCTACCACTTCACTACCACGGCGCTATCAATGCAATACCACTGCACTATCAATGAGCTACCACTTCACTACCACGGCGCTATCAATGCACTACCACAGAACTATCAATGCGTTACCACTGCACTATCACTGGCTACCACTGCACTATCAATGCGCTACCACTGCACTATCAATGCGTTACCACTGCACTATTACTGGCTACCACTGCACTATCAATGCGCTACCACTGCACTATCAATGCGCTACCACTGCACTATCAATGCGTTACCACTGCACTATCACTGGCTACCACTGCACTATCAATGCGTTACCACTGCACTATCACTGGCTACCACTGCACTATCACTGGCTACCACTGCACTATCAATGCGCTACCACTGCACTATCACTGGCTACCACCCCTCTACCACTGCACTATCAATGCGCTATCACTGCACTACCACAGCGCTATCACGACTGTATCAAATTATTGAAAGATTATGCAGAAAAAAAGGAAGAATAATTATGATAACTAAGAGTATAGCACAGTGGTTAGCACGCTCGTCTAGTCACCAACAGTATAGCACAGTGGTTAGCACGCTCGTATAGTCACTAACAGTATAGCACAGTGGTTAGCATGCTCGTCTAGTCACCAACAGTATAGCACAGTGGTTAGCACGCTCATCTAGTCACTAACAGTATAGCACAGTGGTTAGCACGCTCGTCTAGTCACCAACAGTATAGCACAGTGGTTAGCACGCTCGTCTAGTCACCAACAGTATAGCACAGTGGTTAGCATGCTCGTCTAGTCACCAACAGTATAGCACAGTGGTTAGCACGCTCGTCTAGTCACCAACAGTATAGCACAGTGGTTAGCACGCTCGTCTAGTCACCAACAGTATAGCACAGTGGTTAGCACGCTCGTCTAGTCACCAACAGTATAGCACAGTGGTTAGCACGCTCACTTCTCACCAACAGTATAACACAGTGGTTAGCACGCTCGTCTAGTCACCAACAGTATAGCACAGTGGTTAGCACGCTCGTCTAGTCACCAACAGTATAGCACAGTGGTTAGCACGCTCGTCTAGTCACCAACAGTATAGCACAGTGGTTAGCACGCTCGTCTAGTCACCAACAGTATAGCACAGTGGTTAGCACGCTCGTCTAGTCACCAACAGTATAGCACAGTGGTTAGCATGCTCGTCTAGTCACCAACAGTATAGCACAGTGGTTAGCACGCTCGTCTAATCACCAACAGTATAGCACAGTGGTTAGCACACTCGTCTAGTCACCAACAGTATAGCACAGTGGTTAGCACGCTCACTTCTCACCAACAGTATAACACAGTGGTTAGCACGCTCACTTCTCACCAACAGTATAACACAGTGGTTAGCACGCTCGTCTAGTCACCAACAGTATAGCACAGTGGTTACCACGCTCGTCTAGTCACCAACAGTATAGCACAGTGGTTAGCACGCTCACTTCTCACCAACAGTATAACACAGTGGTTAGCACGCTCGTCTAGTCACCAACAGTATAGCACAGTGGTTAGCACGCTCGTCTAGTCACCAACAGTATAGCACAGTGGTTAGCACGCTCACTTCTCACCAACAGTATAACACAGTGGTTAGCACGCTCGTCTAGTCACCAACAGTATAACACAGTGGTTAGCACGCTCGTCTAGTCACCAACAGTATAACACAGTGGTTAGCATGCTCGTCTAGTCACCAACAGTATAGCACAGTGGTTAGCACGCTCGTCTAGTCACCAACAGTATAACACAGTGGTTAGCACGCTCGTCTAGTCACCAACAGTATAGCACAGTGGTTAGCAAGCTCGTCTAGTCACCAACAGTATAGCACAGTGGTTAGCACACTCGTCTAGTCACCAACAGTATAGCACAGTGGTTAGCAAGCTCACTTCTTACCAACAGTATAGCACAGTGGTTAGCACGCTCGTCTAGTCACCAACAGTATAGCACAGTGGTTAGCACGCTCGTCTAGTCACCAACAGTATAGCACAGTGGTTAGCACGCTCGTCTAGTCACCAACAGTATAGCACAGTGGTTAGCAAGCTCGTCTAGTCACCAACAGTATAGCACAGTGGTTAGCACGCTCGTCTAGTCACCAACAGTATAGCACAGTGGTTAGCAAGCTCGTCTAGTCACCAACAGTATAGCACAGTGGTTAGCACGCTCGTCTAGTCACCAACAGTATAGCACAGTGGTTAGCACGCTCGTCTAGTCACCAACAGTATAGCACAGTGGTTAGCACGCTCGTCTAGTCACCAACAGTATAGCACAGTGGTTAGCATGCTCGTCTAGTCACCAACAGTATAGCACAGTGGTTAGCACGCTCGTCTAGTCACCAACAGTATAGCACAGTGGTTAGCACGCTCGTCTAGTCACCAACAGTATAGCACAGTGGTTAGCACACTCGTCTAGTCACCAACAGTATAGCACAGTGGTTAGCACGCTCGTCTAGTCACCAACAGTATAGCACAGTGGTTAGCAAGCTCACTTCTCACCAACAGTATAGCACAGTGGTTAGCACGGTCACTTCTCACCAACAGTATAACACAGTGGTTAGCACGCTCGTCTAGTCACCAACAGTATAGCACAGTGGTTAGCACGCTCGTCTAGTCACCAACAGTATAGCACAGTGGTTAGCACGCTCGTCTAGTCACCAACAGTATAGCACAGTGGTTAGCACGCTCGTCTAGTCACCAACAGTATAGCACAGTGGTTAGCAAGCTCGTCTAGTCACCAACAGTATAGCACAGTGGTTAGCACGCTCGTCTAGTCACCAACAGTATAGCACAGTGGTTAGCACGCTCACTTCTCACCAACAGTATAGCACAGTGGTTAGCACGCTCGTCTAGTCACCAACAGTATAGCACAGTGGTTAGCACGCTCGTCTAGTCACCAACAGTATAGCACAGTGGTTAGCACGCTCGTCTAGTCACCAACAGTATAGCACAGTGGTTAGCACGCTCGTCTAGTCACCAACAGTATAGCACAGTGGTTAGCACGCTCGTCTAGTCACCAACAGTATAGCACAGTGGTTAGCACGCTCGTCTAGTCACCAACAGTATAGCACAGTGGTTAGCACGCTCGTCTAGTCACCAACAGTATAGCACAGTGGTTAGCACGCTCGCTTCTCACCAACAGTATAACACAGTGGTTAGCACGCTCGTCTAGTCACCAACAGTATAGCACAGTGGTTAGCACGCTCACTTCTCACCAACAGTATAACACAGTGGTTAGCACGCTCGTCTAGTCACCAACAGTATAGCACAGTGGTTAGCACGCTCGTCTAGTCACCAACAGTATAGCACAGTGGTTAGCACGCTCGTCTAGTCACCAACAGTATAGCACAGTGGTTAGCACGCTCGTCTAGTCACCAACAGTATAGCACAGTGGTTAGCACGCTCGTCTAGTCACCAACAGTATAGCACAGTGGTTAGCACGCTCGTCTAGTCACCAACAGTATAGCACAGTGGTTAGCACGCTCGTCTAGTCACCAACAGTATAGCACAGTGGTTAGCAGCTCGTCTAGTCACCAACAGTATAGCACAGTGGTTAGCACGCTCGTCTAGTCACCAACAGTATAGCACAGTGGTTAGCACGCTCGTCTAGTCACCAACAGTATAGCACAGTGGTTAGCACGCTCGTCTAGTCACCAACAGTATAGCACAGTGGTTAGCACGCTCGTCTAGTCACCAACAGTATAGCACAGTGGTTAGCACGCTCGTCTAGTCACCAACAGTATAGCACAGTGGTTAGCACGCTCGTCTAGTCACCAACAGTATAGCACAGTGGTTAGCACGCTCGTCTAGTCACCAACAGTATAGCACAGTGGTTAGCAAGCTCGTCTAGTCACCAACAGTATAGCACAGTGGTTAGCACGCTCGTCTAGTCACCAACAGTATAGCACAGTGGTTAGCACGCTCGTCTAGTCACCAACAGTATAGCACAGTGGTTAGCACGCTCGTCTAGTCACCAACAGTATAGCACAGTGGTTAGCATGCTCGTCTAGTCACCAACAGTATAGCACAGTGGTTAGCAAGCTCACTTCTCACCAACAGTATAGCACAGTGGTTAGCATGCTCACTTCTCACCAACAGTATAGCACAGTGGTTAGCACGCTCGTCTAGTCACCAACAGTATAGCACAGTGGTTAGCACGCTCGTCTAGTCACCAACAGTATAGCACAGTGATTAGCACGCTCGTCTAGTCACCAACAGTATAGCACAGTGGTTAGCACTCTCGTCTAGTCACCAACAGTATAGCACAGTGGTTAGCAAGCTCACATCTCACCAACAGTATAGCACAGTGGTTAGCACGCTCGTCTAGTCACCAACAGTATAGCACAGTGATTAGCACGCTCGTCTAGTCACCAACAGTATAGCACAGTGGTTAGCACGCTCACTTCTCACCAATGCAACCCAGTAAACTCCATGTACACGTTAACTTTAACGGTTTAATTACTGTAATTAATGCTAAATCTTCACCTCCATCAAGAGTAGAGATTAAAATAATCTATGACTTTAACCATCGTACTAAATGGAACTAATAAATAACAACATTTAAAGGGAGATCAGTGATACTGTGATTAGAGGCGGGGATGCTTATAAACAATGCAAGTGCATTGTGGGTCAAATGGTAATAGTAGGCACGAGAACATTGATTGAGTCATCGATGATGTATCGCTGTTATTATAATGACGTACCTTCACGGCAGTGTTCGGATTTTACCGTTATCCAATGAAATGATATAATTTGGACGCGGAAATAAACATAACCTACCAAACTTGTTTGTGATATCTACTTAGCATAAAGTAGACCCCTTGTCTACCAGTTTAGACAGATTTATCTCACAGCCCCCAAACAGTGCGATAGGTGAGAAAAATATAGCTATAATTAAATGTAATAGCTGAGCAACCCCCTGCACGTGTACCCAGTATCTGTCACTGACATTGCACCTGATTGGGGGTCACTGACATTGCACCTGATTGGGGGTCACTGACATTGCACCTGATTGGGGGTCACTGACATTGCACCTGATTGGGGGTCACTGACATTGCACCTGATTGGGGGTCACTGACATTGCACCTGATTGGGGGTTACGGGTGTATTTTTGTACATGTATGACAGTTCAAAAGTTACTCTTTATTTTACAGATGGATCTGTAGTCCAGTGGTTAACACGCTGGACTGGTAATCCAGGGATCGCAGGTTCGATCCCCCTGTCTGACCCTAATAAAATTAATAGACTTTCAGATGCGACTTTAAACCGAGGTCTCGTGTCGGTGCTTTACACCGAGCACATAAAATAACCAGAGGAGACTCTGGAATGGGTCTCTGTCTGTATCATGCACTACCCTCCAAAAATCTAAAATGACCAATCTCTTCAGGAGGCGTCGCTCATATGGGCAACCGGTAGCAACAATAAATAAACGTAAAACACACACTCTTTATTTCTATGTCAAAAATAAAGGTTTCTAAAATTTAACAGTACTTGTTTCTTTAATACATTAATTACAGGTGTGAATTTCTCTTCAGTTGTTTACTTTTTTCTTCTGCAGTCGTGAACATTGTTATCATATATTTAACTGCAATGAGACCTGCTACAGACTCCTGTCATATATTTAACTGCAATGAGACCTGCTACAGACTTCTGTCATATATTTAACTACAATGAGACCTGCTACAGACTCCTGTCATATATTTAACTACAATGAAGCCTGCTACAGACTCCTGTCATATATTTAACTGCAATGAGACCTGTTACAGACTCCTGTCATATATTTAACTACAATGAGACCTGCTACAGACTCCTGTCATATATTTAACTACAATGAGACCTGCTACAGACTCCTGTCATATATTTAACTACAATGAGACCTGCTACAGACTCCTGTCATATATTTAACTGCAATGAGACCTGTTACAGACTCCTGTCATATATTTAACTACAATGAGACCTGCTACAGACTCCTGTTATATATTTAACTACAATGAGACCTGCTACAGACTCCTGTCATATATTTAACTACAATGAGACCTGCTACAGACTCCTGTCATATATTTAACTACAATGAGACCTGCTACAGACTCCTGTTATATATTTAACTGCAATGAGGCATGCTACAGACTCCTGTCATATATTTAACTACAATGAAGCCTGCTACAGACTTCTGTCATATATTTAACTACAATGAGACCTGCTACAGACTTCTGTCATATATTTAACTACAATGAGACCTGTTACAGACTCCTGTCATATATTTAACTACAATGAAGCCTGCTACAGACTTCTGTCATATATTTAACTACAATGAGACCTGCTACAGACTTCTGTCATATATTTAACTACAATGAGACCTGCTACAGACTCCTGTCATATATTTAACTACAATGAAGCCTGCTACAGACTCCTGTCATATATTTAACTACAATGAGACCTGCTACAGACTCCTGTCATATATTTAACTACAATGAAGCCTGCTACAGACTCCTGTTATATATTTAACTACAATGAAGCCTGCTACAGACTCCTGTCATATATTTAACTGCAATGAGACCTGCTACAGACTCCTGTCATATATTTAACTACAATGAGACCTGCTACAGACTCCTGTTATATATTTAACTACAATGAGACCTGCTACAGACTCCTGTCATATATTGGCTGACAGTAGTATTATGACTCACAACTTCCACAGTTTCCATGGGTTCATTGATCACAGAAGCATCATCCAATGGAGGGCCTGGGTCCATGTCATCTTCCATATTATCATCGTCATGGTGATTGTCTCCACCTGAAATAGAGAAACAACAACTACTTACATATGGATGTTACTGTTTTTCAAACAACATAATACAACAGCTCTGACATGTCAATAATATGAAATACGGCACTGCCTCAAATGGGAATCAATCATCAACAGATCCTTTTAAACATAGTCCAAATGTATACACCCTTAGAGTGTATTGACCTATGCGGTGCGGATTTGAAGGTGGCCCCTAGATCCGCTAACCCTTAAATAGTATAATCAGTTAGATGAACACCAGTGTTTTTTTCCTCACTTTTTGGGGAATGGGACTGGGTACCCTCAGGAGGGGAAATTGAGGGCGAGGCATGATAGGGGTTTTGCTATTAGTCAATTTACAGCGACACTACAACAGTGATATAAGAACTTTCTACAGAATGCAATTTCCTGTTTGCCACATATATATAGCATTTCCTGTTTGCCACATATATATAGCATTTCCTGTTTGCCACATATATATAGCATTTCCTGTTTGCCACATATATATAGCATTTCCTGTTTGCCACATATATATAGCATTTCCTGTTTGCCACATATATATAGCATTTTACACTCGTGATTACCTTCCATATTCTATGAAACTCGTTTTAGAATTTTTCCATTAAGTCTTTTGGTGAGCTTAATAGCAAAATGCATATCGAGTGTAAGATCCTACAGCGTGAGGGGCAGGTTTACAAGTCAACGACCGAAGCCACTCGGCACGATGTGTATAATCAAGTAAACATGTTTTACATGAGGATAAAAGTTGAAACACGTCTGCGGACATATCAAGAATGGAATGTTAACGTTGGGGTCCCTGCATGGGGACCAGGCCTTGATATTAAGTATGGATAATGTGAAATGTATCGGCAGAGCGTGGAGTATATCATTAGACATAAATGAGGGAGACTATGAGATGACATGTAGGAAGGCACGATCACATCATACAGCCTGTCACAAGGTTACACGGAGAACACATCATACAGCGTGTCACAAGGTTACACGGAGAACACATCATACAGCCTGTCACAAGGTTACACGGAGAACACATCATACAGCCTGTCACAAGGTTACACGGAGAACACATCATACAGCCTGTCACAAGGTTACACGGAGAACACATCATACAGCCTGTCACAAGGTTACACGGAGAACACATCATACAGCCTGTCACAAGGTTACACGGAGAACACATTATACAGCCTGTCACAAGGTTACACGGAGAACACATCATACAGCCTGTCACAAGGTTACACGGAGAACACATCATACAGCCTGTCACAAGGTTACACGGAGAACACATTATACAGCCTGTCACAAGGTACACGGAGAACACACCATACAGCCTGTCACAAGGTTACACGGAGAACACACCATACAGCCTGTCACAAGGTTACACGGAGAACACACATACAGCCTGTCACAAGGTTACACGGAGAACACATTATACAGCCTGTCACAAGGTTACACGGAGAACACACCATACAGCCTGTCACAAGGTTACACGGAGAACACATCATACAGCCTGTCACAAGGTTACACGGAGAACACATCATACGGCCTGTCACAAGGTTACACGGAGAACACATCATACAGCCTGTCACAAGGTTACACGGAGAACACACCATACAGCCTGTCACAAGGTTACACGGAGAACACATCATACAGCCTGTCACAAGGTTACACGGAGAACACATCATACAGCCTGTCACAAGGTTACACGGAGAACACATCATACAGCCTGTCACAAGGTTACACGGAGAACACACCATACAGCCTGTCACAAGGTTACACGGAGAACACATCATACAGCCTGTCACAAGGTTACACGGAGAACACACCATACAGCCTGTCACAAGGTTACACGGAGAACACATCATACAGCCTGTCACAAGGTTACACGGAGAACACATCAGCCTGTCACAAGGTTACACGGAGAACACATCATACAGCCTGTCACAAGGTTACACGGAGAACACATCATACAGCCTGTCACAAGGTTACACGGAGAACACATCATACAGCCTGTCACAAGGTTACACGGAGAACACATCATACAGCCTGTCACAAGGTTACACGGAGAACACATCATACAGCCTGTCACAAGGTTACACGGAGAACACATCATACAGCCTGTCACAAGGTTACACGGAGAACACATCATACAGCCTGTCACAAGGTTACACGGAGAACACATCATACAGCCTGTCACAAGGTTACACGGAGAACACATCATACAGCCTGTCACAAGGTTACACGGAGAACACATCATACAGCCTGTCACAAGGTTACACGGAGAACACATCATACAGCCTGTCACAAGGTTACACGGAGAACACATCATACAGCCTGTCACAAGGTTACACGGAGAACACATCATACAGCCTGTCACAAGGTTACACGGAGAACACATCATACAGCCTGTCACAAGGTTACACGGAGAACACATCATACAGCCTGTCACAAGGTTACACGGAGAACACATCATACAGCCTGTCACAAGGTTACACGGAGAACACATCATACAGCCTGTCACAAGGTTACACGGAGAACACTACACAATCAGGGAGGCCATAGGAATAAAATAGGGGGGCATCGCTGAATCAATATTCATGCTACAACACTCCCCCAGATCCTAGCACATCATGACATGGTTACACGGAAATGTACATGGTTACACGGAAATGTACATGGTTATATGAACATTTCTCCCTAAGCTGAAAATAGGGAGAAGTAAGATAACTCAGGGAGACTATTGTTCCAATCGTATCTCCCTCTAGCTCCCACCATGCAGGGAGAAGTAAGATAACTCAGGGAGACTATTGTTCATATCTCCCTCTAGCTCCCACCATGCAGGGAGAAGTGAGATAACTCAGGGAGACTATTGTTCCAATCATATCTCCCTCTAGCTCCCACCATGCAGGGAGAAGTGAGATAACTCAGGGAGACTATTGTTCATCTCCCTCTAGCTCCAGCCCTATCACCTGGAGGATTACCTATATCATGATCTGGTAGGGCTTCGTCCGGCGTTCTCATCTCAATCTCGGTATGAAAGGCGTCTCCTGAAATATTCCCAAACAGGACTATTATATAGGGTAGAGGGAGCAATACAAGCGGTGATATATCTATGGACAAAAGCGAAACCATAGCAGGCGATATGAAGCAGGAAAGACAATTATTGATCGAGCAATGAGGTGTTTCTTACAATAATAATGTGCTTTGTACATGCATGTATGAAGTTAAGGAAATATTTGTTTCATTTGTTATGTTATGTTATATTTCGGGTTTTACACCTGCATCAGCACCATTTTGGGCTATATCGCCGGCGGGCAGTTTACCTAGCAACACCTTTCCTGGGCAGGCTCCAGCGGTTAACCAGTACTTGGGTGCACCAACCTCCGTAAGAAACTGCCAACTTTTTCATATAAATGAGACACGGTCTGAGCGGGGTCGAACCCGTGACCATCAGTGATGATAGGTTACAGTGATATATAAGTCAGCGACCTTAACCACTCGACCACGGAGGCGGGCTAGTTGTTTCATTTGACATCTGTTTTCATTTACCAATTAACGAAGAGGGTGTACAAGTGTTATATAGTCTGGCATGGCAATATATCACATGAATGATCCCTGACCTGTAGTCTGTAGTCATGTACTTGAATGCATGTCACTCCACCCAGTGTTACAGTCTGGCATGGCAATATATCACATGAATGATCCCTGACCTGTAGGCATGTATTTGAATGCATGTCACTCCACCCAGTGTTACAGTCTGGCATGGCAATATATCACATGAATGATCCCTGACCTGTAGTCTGTAGTCATGTACTTGAATGCATGTCACTCCACCCAGTGTTACAGTCTGGCATGGCAATATATCACATGAATGATCTCTGACCTGTAGTCTGTAGTCATGTACTTGAATGCACGTCACTCCACCCAGTGTTATAGTCTAGCATGGCAATATATCACATGAATGATCCCTGACCTGTAGTCTGTAGTCATGTACTTGAATGCATGTCACTCCACCCAGTGTTATAGTCTAGCATGGCAATATATCACATGAATGATCCCTGACCTGTAGTCTGTAGTCATGTACTTGAATGCACGTCACTCCACCCAGTGTTACAGTCTGGCATGGCAATATATCACATGAATGATCCCTGACCTGTAGTCTGTAGTCATGTACTTGAATGCATGTCACTCCACCCAGTGTTATAGTCCAGCATGGCAATATATCACATGAATGATCCCTGACCTGTAGTCTGTAGTCATGTACTTGAATGCATGTCACTCCACCCAGTGTTATAGTCCAGCATGGCAATATATCACATGAATGATCCCTGACCTGTAGTCTGTAGTCATGTACTTGAATGCACGTCACTCCACCCAGTGTTATAGTCCAGCATGGCAATATATCACATGAATGATCCCTGACCTGTAGTCATGTACTTGAATGCATGTCACTCCACCCAGTGTTATAGTCCAGCATGGCAATATATCACATGAATGATCCCTGACCTGTAGTCTGTAGTCATGTACTTGAATGCATGTCACTCCACCCAGTGTTATAGTCTGGTATGGCAATATATCACATGAATGATCCCTGACCTGTAGTCTGTAGTCATGTACTTGAATGCATGTCACTCCACCCAGTGTTATAGTCCAGCATGGCAATATATCACATGAATGATCCCTGACCTGTAGTCTGTAGTCATGTACTTGAATGCATGTCACTCCACGTGTCATCATTTTATGCCACAAGGTAGAAGATTGTTGACTCTGTCAAGCTTTATATATATATATATACAAGCTTCTTCTTCAATTCCAATTCAGCCTCTACTTCAAGCTGCACTGAATGCCAACCAACAGTAACTATTCTAACTACTGAGGTTTCATTCCATTTTTAGAACAGATCTAGCATAGCAATTTATTATAATAAAGAATGAAATACGAGACTGAGGCTTACCTTGTGAAACTCCCCTCAAATCTGCTAGAATTTTTAGGGATTCTTCAAGCAACTTCAGGTGTGACATATCCAAGAGTAGTGTCCCTTGAGGATGTATACTACAGGTGTTCATTTTGAAGTCATTTCGGCTTGCTAACACTTCTCCAGTTTTACTGAACAAGAAAAACAGCTATTACAGTGTTTGTATTGGAGGAAATCTTATGTAAATGATGCAAAATCGAAGCATTGTTCTCATCTAAACCTTGCACATTTATACAGTCAAACCTGTCTAACGCAGCCAAGGAATCACAGAAAGTGGCTGCTTACCACATGTGGCTGCTTCATAGAAGGCAAATATATAATAAAACAACATATTGGGAATGTGGAAACTGGCTGCTTAATACAGGTTGGCTGCGTTATGGAGCTAGCTGAGCACTGACACAGGTTTCACTGTATAATTGTATGTATATTTAATACAGGCTGGCTGCGTTATGGGGCTAGCTGAGCACTAACAAAGGTTTCACTGTATAATTGTATGTATTTTTAATACAGGCTGGCTGCGTTATGGGGCTAGCTGAGCACTGACACAGGTTTCACTGTATAATTGTATGTATTTTTAATACAGACTGGCTGCGTTATGGAGCTGGCTGAGCACTGACACAGGTTTCACTGTATAATTATATGTATTTTTAATTGGACTATAAATTACTCTACTTTCAGTTTTATTCGTCCACCCTTCATTTCTCCTAAAATACTACACAGAAAATTCACAACATTAGTGAATATCCTTCCGACAACAGGATATGTGTGCACAAAGTAAGGTTAATTGTTCATTGATGGCAGGGCTCAAAATGTCACAAGGGCAGAAGGTAAATTCATAGTTTTCCAAACTAGAAACTCTTTTCTAAACTTAAAACTATATACCGGTAGCAGAGGATTTTATTTCCCCCCATAACTCCCTCTTTTAAAGGAAAGAAGCTTAAACCTACCTAAGTAGAGGATTTTCCCCTTTATCTCCCTCTTCTAATGGTATCAAACAAAGTGGCATCTCTGGAAGCAGCTTGAACTCCTGGAGAGAAACAAGAACAATATCAACATTGTAATACTACATGACCTCGTAAATATCAACATTGTATTACTACACGACCTTGTAAATATCAACATTGTATTACTACACGACCTCGTAAATATCAACATTGTATTACTACATGACCTCGTAAATATCAACATTGTATTACTACATGACCTCGTAAATATCAACATTGTATTACTACACGACCTCATAAATATCAACATTGTATTACTACATGACCTCGTAAATATCAACATTGTATTACTACACGACCTCGTAAATATTAACATTGTACACTTACACCTCCTTTGTACTTCAGTTCATACCTCTCTGGCACCTTACACCTCCTACATACTTCAGTTCATACCTCTCTGGCAGCTTACACCTCCTACATACTTCAGTTCATACCTCTCTGGCACCTTACACCTCCTACATACTTCAGTTCATACCTCTCTGGCAGCTTACACCTCCTACATACTTCAGTTCATACCTCTCTGGCAGCTTACACCTCCTACATACTTCAGTTCATACCTCTCTGGCACCTTACACCTCCTTCATACTTCAGTTCATACCTCTCTGGCAGCTTACACCTCCTACATACTTCAGTTCATACCTCTCTGGCAGCTTACACCTCCTACATACTTCAGTTCATACCTCTCTGGCAGCTTACACCTCCTACATACTTCAGTTCATACCTCTCTGGCAGCTTACACCTCCTACATACTTCAGTTCATACCTCTCTGGCAGCTTACACCTCCTTCAGTTCATACCTCTCTGGCAGCTTACACCTCCTACATACTTCAGTTCATACCTCTCTGGCAGCTTACACCTCCTACATACTTCAGTTCATACCTCTCTGGCAGCTTACACCTCCTACATACTTCAGTTCATACCTCTCTGGCACCTTACACCTCCTACATACTTCAGTTCATACCTCTCTGGCACCTTACACCTCCTACATACTTCAGTTCATACCTCTCTGGCAGCTTACACCTCCTACATACTTCAGTTCATACCTCTCTGGCAGCTTACACCTCCTACATACTTCAGTTCATACCTCTCTGGCACCTTACACCTCCTACATACTTCAGTTCATACCTCTCTGGCACCTTACACCTCCTTCATACTTCAGTTCATACCACTCTGGCACCTTACACCTCCTTCAGTTCATACCTCTCTGGCATCTTACACCTCCTTCATACTTCAGTTCATACCTCTCTGGCACCTTACACCTCCTTCATACTTCAGTTCATACCTCTCTGGCAGCTTACACCTCCTACATACTTCAGTTCATACCTCTCTGGCACCTTACACCTCCTACATACTTCAGTTCATACCTCTCTGGCACCTTACACCTCCTTCATACTTCAGTTCATACCACTCTGGCACCTTACACCTCCTTCAGTTCATACCTCTCTGGCATATTACACCTCCTTCATACTTCAGTTCATACCTCTCTGGCACCTTACACCTCCTTCATACTTCAGTTCATACCACTCTGGCACCTTACACCTCCTTCAGTTCATACCTCTCTGGCATCTTACACCTCCTTCATACTTCAGTTCATACCTCTCTGGCACCTTACACCTCCTTCATACTTCAGTTCATACCTCTCTGGCACCTTACACCTCCTTCATTTGTTCATACCTCTCTGGCACCTTACACCTCCTTCATACTTCAGTTCATACCTCTCTGGCACCTTACACCTCCTTCATACTTCAGTTCATACCTCTCTGGCACCTTACACCTCCTACATACTTCAGTTCATACCTCTCTGGCACCTTACACCTCCTTCATACTTCAGTTCATACCTCTCTGGCACCTTACACCTCCTTCATACTTCAGTTCATACCACTCTGGCACCTTACACCTCCTTCATACTTCAGTTCATACCTCTCTGGCACCTTACACCTCCTACATACTTCAGTTCATACCTCTCTGGCATCTTACACCTCCTTCATACTTCAGTTCATACCTCTCTGGCACATTACACCTCCTTCATACTTCAGTTCATACCTCTCTGGCAGCTTACACCTCCTACATACTTCAGTTCATACCTCTCTGGCACCTTACACCTCCTACATACTTCAGTTCATACCTCTCTGGCACCTTACACCTCCTTCATACTTCAGTTCATACCACTCTGGCACCTTACACCTCCTTCAGTTCATACCTCTCTGGCATCTTACACCTCCTTCATACTTCAGTTCATACCTCTATGGCACCTTACACCTCCTTCATACTTCAGTTCATACCTCTCTGGCAGCTTACACCTCCTACATACTTCAGTTCATACCTCTCTGGCACCTTACACCTCCTACATACTTCAGTTCATACCTCTCTGGCACCTTACACCTCCTTCATACTTCAGTTCATACCACTCTGGCACCTTACACCTCCTTCAGTTCATACCTCTCTGGCATATTACACCTCCTTCATACTTCAGTTCATACCTCTCTGGCACCTTACACCTCCTTCATACTTCAGTTCATACCACTCTGGCACCTTACACCTCCTTCAGTTCATACCTCTCTGGCATCTTACACCTCCTTCATACTTCAGTTCATACCTCTCTGGCACCTTACACCTCCTTCATACTTCAGTTCATACCTCTCTGGCACCTTACACCTCCTTCATACTTCAGTTCATACCTCTCTGGCACCATACACCTCCTACATACTTCAGTTCATACCTCTCTGGCATCTTACACCTCCTTCATACTTCAGTTCATACCTCTCTGGCACATTACACCTCCTACATACTTCAGTTCATACCTCTCTGGCACCTTACACCTCCTACATACTTCAGTTCATACCTCTCTGGCACCTTACACCTCCTTCATACTTCAGTTCATACCACTCTGGCACCTTACACCTCCTTCAGTTCATACCTCTCTGGCACCTTACACCTCCTACATACTTCAGTTCATACCTCTCTGGCACCTTACACCTCCTATATACTTCAGTTCATACCTCTCTGGCACCTTACACCTCCTTCGTACTTCAGTTCATACCTCTCTGGCACCTTACACCTCCTTCATACTTCAGTTCATACCTCTCTGGCACCTTACACCTCCTACATATTTCAAATAACTGAGTTCATACCTCTCTGGCATCAAAGTCCTCCTTCAGGTTCAGGTTCTTGCCCTCCTGAATGTCATCTAGACTGAGGAACTGATCATCATCTTCATCTCCGTTGAAGGCAGCATCAACGTCGTTGCCTGCATCATCCACGGACGATTTCTGAACTTGTTTTCTGTAAGACAAGAGTTTTCTACAAGAAACCCGGAGGGAAACCTCCCAGACACTCCATATTTACAAATTATGTTGGAAAGGATTTAAGCTCAGTGTGTGAAAAATTAATATGGGATATTATGGAGATACATTGTACGTTCATTATGGATAAGGATGGATTCATGGAAAATACAGAGACTGAATAGAGAGTGCAGGGTATATCTTCCCTGAAATACTGTTGGACTCTGTGCATGATTGAGTTTCTATAGTATTGTTTCAACATTACATCAAATTGCATTCTTCTGAACAGTAAATTCCATAAATAACACTCCTCCCAAATTTCCAAAATAAATACAAAACATCACCCAAGATTACCAGACAACCGTTTCCATATTCCTTTTTTCATAAGATGATGCAAGATTATGTAAGCAACCAATTATGCCAATTTACGGATTGGTAAAAAACCATGCCCCGTCAATACAAGGAATGCAGTCGCATGTAATTTAGCGTAGGTAACTCAAAGCAAGATGGCTTCTGAAAAGAGAGGGTGACATTTTTATAGATCAACAAACAGGTTGCTTTACAAATACACTGTTCAGACCAAAGTTGAGGTTTGTGAGTGCAATGGGACAACCTTTATCTACAGGAATACACATGTTTGTCACAAGCTAGTCCTATATATATCTACAGGAATACCCATGGTTGTCACAAGCTAGTCCTATATATTTCTACAGGAATACACATGTTTGTCACAAGCTGGTCCTATATATATTTACAGGAATACACATGTTTGTCACAAGCTAGTCCTATATATATCTACAGGAATACCCATGTTTGTCACAAGCTAGTCCTATATATTTCTACAGGAATACACATGTTTGTCACAAGCTGGTCCTATATATTTCCATGGGGAATACACATGTTTGTCAAAAGCTAGTCCTATATATTTCTACGGGGAATACACATGTTTGTCACAAGCTAGTCCTATATATTTCTACGGGGAATACACATGTTTGTCACAAGCTAGTCCTATATATATTTCTACAGGAATACATATGTTTGTCACAAGCTAGTCCTATATATTTCTACAGGAATACCCATGTTTGTCACAAGCTAGTCCTATATATTTCTACAGGAATACACATGTTTGTCACAAGCTGGTCCTATATATTTCTACAGGAATACACATGTTTGTCACAAGCTAGTCCTATATATTTCTACAGGAATACACTTGTTTGTCACAAGCTGGTCCTATATATTTCCACGGGGAATACACATGTTTGTCACAAGCTAGTCCTATATATTTCTACAGGAATACCCATGTTTGTCACAAGCTAGTCCTATATATTTCTATAGGAATACACATGTTTGTCACAAGCTAGTCCTATATATTTCTACAGGAATACACATGTTTGTCACAAGATAGTCCTATATATTTCTATAGGAATACACATGTTTGTCACAAGCTAGTCCTATATATTTCTATGGGGAATACACATGTTTGTCACAAGTTAGTCCTATATATTTCTACAGGAATACCCATGTTTGTCACAAGCTAATCCTATATATTTCTACAGGAATACACATGTTTGTCACAAGCTAGTCCTATATATTTCTACAGGAATACACATGTTTGTCACAAGCTAGTCCTATATATTTCTACAGGAATACCCATGTTTGTCACAAGCTAGTCCTATATATTTCTACAGGAATACCCATGTTTGTCACAAGCTAGTCCTATATATTTCTACAGGAATACACATGTTTGTCACAAGCTAGTCCTATATATTTCTACAGGAATACACATGTTTGTCACAAGCTAGTCCTATATATTTCTACAGGAATACCCATGTTTGTCACAAGCTAGTCCTATATATTTCTACAGGAATACACATGTTTGTCACAAGCTAGTCCTATATATTTCTACAGGAATACACATGTTTGTCACAAGATAGTCCTATATATTTCTATAGGAATACACATGTTTGTCACAAGCTAGTCCTATATATTTCTACAGGAATACACATGTTTGTCACAAGCTAGTCCTATATATTTCTACAGGAATACACATGTTTGTCACAAGTCTACATGTAAAACTAATGAGAACTGAGGCAGCTGAGATAGATTATTTCTCTAAAATTGCCAACTAGCTCAAGACCTGGGTATCTGAAATAACAACTTAACAGACAAATCCATCATGACAGACCTTAGTTTTAATATTAAATCAATTCTGTAGATATGTTGCAAGACTTTACACTTTACATACTAATTATTGGCAAGCACACAAAGGCCTTGTCAATTAACCAAGCTTTACATTATTATTATTACATACTTTTTATTGGCAAGCATTTCCAGGACTTGGTGAACTAGACTATACAGGTACTCCACTTTCTTGCTGTAGACACATGCGGAGCTCTGTACAAGTAAAGCCGCTTGTGCGAAGTTCATTGTTGTAACGCCTTTATCAAACGATATAGTCGTCTGTTCCAACTGTATACAAAGTAACAATATCACGTCATAGTTCTACAACAACAATCCTCATAGAGCTCGGTGCATTATCCTACAGTACAGTATAACAACAATCCTCATAGAGCTCGTGCATTATCCTACAGTACAGTATAACAACAATCCTCATAGAGCTCGGTGTATTATCCTACAGTATAACAACAATCCTCATAGAGCTCGGTGTATTCTCCTACAGTACAGTATAACAACAATCCTCATAGAGCTCGGTGTATTATCCTACAGTACAGTATAACAACAATCCTCATAGAGCTCGGTGTATTATCCTACAGTACAGTATAACAACAATCCTCATAGAGCTCGGTGTATTATCCTACAGTATAACAACAATCCTCATAGAGCTCGGTGTATTATCCTACAGTACAACAACAATCCTCATAGAGCTCGGTGTATTATCCTACAGTACAACAACAATCCTCATAGAGCTCGGTGTATTCTCCTACAGTACAACAACAATCCTCATAGAGCTCGGTGTATTCTCCTACAGTATAACAACAATCCTCATAGAGCTCGGTGTATTATCCTACAGTATAACAACAATCCTCATAGAGCTCGGTGTATTCTCCTACAGTATAACAACAATCCTCATAGAGCTCGGTGCATTCTCCTACAGTATAACAACAATCCCCATAGAGCTCGGTGTATTCTCCTACAGTACAGTATAACAACAATCCTCATAGAGCTCGGTGTATTATCCTACAGTACAACAACAATCCCCATAGAGCTCGGTGTATTCTCCTACAGTACAGTACAACAACAATCCTCATAGAGCTCGGTGTATTCTCCTACAGTATAACAACAATCCTCATAGAGCTCGGTGTATTATCCTACAGTATAACAACAATCCCCATAGAGCTCGGTGTATTATCCTACTACAGTACAGTACAACAACAATCCCCATAGAGCTCGGTGTATTCTCCTACAGTATAACAACAATCCTCATAGAGCTCGGTGTATTCTCCTACAGTACAACAACAATCCCCATAGAGCTCGGTGTATTATCCTACAGTATAACAACAATCCTCATAGAGCTCTGTGTATTCTCCTACAGTACAGTATATCAACAATCCTCATAGAGCTCTGTGTATTCTCCTACAGTATAACAACAATCCTCATAGAGCTCTGTGTATTCCCCTACAGTACAGTATAACAACAATCCTCATAGAGCTCGGTGTATTATCCTACAGTATAACAACAATCCCCATAGAGCTTGGTGTATTCTCCTACAGTACAACAACAATCCCCATAGAGCTCGGTGCATTCTCCTACAGTATAGTATAACAACAATCCCCATAGAGCTCGGTGTATTATCCTACAGTACAACAACAATCCCCATAGAGCTTGGTGTATTCTCCTACAGTACAACAACAATCCTCATAGAGCTCGGTGTATTATCCTACAGTATAACAACAATCCCCATAGAGCTCGGTGCATTCTCCTACAGTATAACAACAATCCTCATAGAGCTCGTGCATTATCCTACAGTACAGTATAACAACAATCCTCATAGAGCTCGGTGTATTATCCTACAGTATAACAACAATCCTCATAGAGCTCGGTGTATTCTCCTACAGTACAACAACAATCCTCATAGAGCTCGGTGTATTATCCTACAGTACAACAACAATCCTCATAGAGCTCGGTGTATTATCCTACAGTACAACAACAATCCTCATAGAGCTCGGTGTATTCTCCTACAGTATAACAACAATCCTCATAGAGCTCGGTGTATTATCCTACAGTACAACAACAATCCTCATAGAGCTCGGTGTATTATCCTACAGTACAACAACAATCCTCATAGAGCTCGGTGCATTCTCCTACAGTACAACAACAATCCTCATAGAGCTCGGTGTATTCTCCTACAGTATAACAATCCTCATAGAGCTCGGTGTATTATCCTACAGTATAACAACAATCCTCATAGAGCTCGGTGTATTCTCCTACAGTATAACAACAATCCTCATAGAGCTCGGTGCATTCTCCTACAGTATAACAACAATCCCCATAGAGCTCGGTGTATTCTCCTACAGTACAGTATAACAACAATCCTCATAGAGCTCGGTGTATTATCCTACAGTACAACAACAATCCCCATAGAGCTCGGTGTATTCTCCTACAGTACAGTACAACAACAATCCTCATAGAGCTCGGTGTATTCTCCTACAGTATAACAACAATCCTCATAGAGCTCGGTGTATTATCCTACAGTATAACAATAATCCCCATAGAGCTCGGTGTATTATCCTACAGTACAGTACAACAACAATCCCCATAGAGCTCGGTGTATTCTCCTACAGTATAACAACAATCCTCATAGAGCTCGGTGTATTCTCCTACAGAACAACAACAATCCCCATAGAGCTCTGTGTATTATCCTACAGTATAACAACAATCCTCATAGAGCTCTGTGTATTCCCCTACAGTACAGTATAACAACAATCCTCATAGAGCTCGGTGTATTCTCCTACAGTACAGTATAACAACAATCCTCATAGAGCTCGGTGTATTCTCCTACAGTACAGTATAACAACAATCCTCATAGAGCTCGGTGCATTCTCCTACAGTACAGTATAACAACAATCCCCATAGAGCTCGGTGTATTATCCTACAGTACAGTATAACAACAATCCTCATAGAGCTCGGTGCATTCTCCTACAGTACAGTATAACAACAATCCTCATAGAGCTCGGTGTATTATCCTACAGTACAGTATAACAACAATCCTCATAGAGCTCGGTGTATTATCCTACAGTACAGTATAACAACAATCCTCATAGAGCTCGGTGTATTATCCTACAGTACAGTATAACAACAATCCTCATAGAGCTCGGTGTATTCTCCTACAGTATAACAACAATCCTCATAGAGCTCGGTGTATTCTCCTACAGTACAGTAAACAACAATCCTCATAGAGCTCGGTGCATTCTCCTACAGTACAGTATAACAACAATCCTCATAGAGCTCGGTGTATTATCCTACAGTACAGTAAACAACAATCCTCATAGAGCTCGGTGTATTCTCCTACAGTATAACAACAATCCTCATAGAGCTCGGTGCATTCTCCTACAGTACAGTAAACAACAATCCTCATAGAGCTCGGTGCATTCTCCTACAGTACAGTATAACAACAATCCTCATAGAGCTCGGTGCATTCTCCTACAGTATAACAACAATCCTCATAGAGCTCTGTGTATTCCCCTACAGTACAGTATATCAACAATCCTCATAGAGCTCTGTGTATTCCCCTACAGTACAGTATAACAACAATCCCCATAGAGCTCGGTGTATTCTCCTACAGTATAACAACAATCCTCATAGAGCTCTGCGTATTCCCCTACAGTACAGTATAACAACAATCCCCATAGAGCTCGGTGTATTCTCCTACAGTATAACAACAATCCCCATAGAGCTCGGTGCATTCTCCTACAGTATAACAACAATCCTCATAGAGCTCTGTGTATTCCCCTACAGTACAGTATAACAACAATCCTCATAGAGCTCGGTGTATTCTCCTACAGTACAGTATAACAACAATCCCCATAGAGCTCGGTGTATTATCCTACAGTATAACAACAATCCCCATAGAGCTCGGTGTATTCTCCTACAGTACATAACAACAATCCCCATAGAGCTCGGTGCATTCTCCTACAGTATAACAACAATCCTCATAGAGCTCGGTGTATTCTCCTACAGTACAAAACAATCCTCATAGAGCTCGGTGCATTCTCCTACAGTACAGTATAACAACAATCCTCATAGAGCTCGGTGTATTATCCTACAGTACATAACAACAATCCTCATAGAGCTCGGTGTATTCTCCTACAGTATAACAACAATCCTCATAGAGCTCGGTGATTCTCCTACAGTACATAACAACAATCCTCATAGAGCTCGGTGCATTCTCCTACAGTACAGTATAACAACAATCCTCATAGAGCTCGGTGTATTATCCTACAGTACAACAACAATCCTCATAGAGCTCGGTGTATTCTCCTACAGTATAACAACAATCCTCATAGAGCTCGGTGTATTCTCCTACAGTACATAACAACAATCCTCATAGAGCTCGGTGCATTCTCCTACAGTACATAACAACAATCCTCATAGAGCTCGGTGCATTCTCCTACAGTATAACAACAATCCTCATAGAGCTCTGTGTATTCCCCTACAGTACAATACAACAATCCTCATAGAGCTCGTGTATTCTCCTACAGTACAGTATAACAACAATCCCCATAGAGCTCGGTGTATTCTCCTACAGTATAACAACAATCCTCATAGAGCTCTGTGTATTCCCCTACAGTACAGTATAACAACAATCCCCATAGAGCTCGGTGTATTCTCCTACAGTATAACAACAATCCCCATAGAGCTCGGTGCATTCTCCTACAGTATAACAACAATCCTCATAGAGCTCTGTGTATTCCCCTACAGTACAGTATAACAACAATCCTCATAGAGCTCGGTGCATTCTCCTACAGTACAGTATAACAACAATCCCCATAGAGCTCGGTGTATTATCCTACAGTATAACAACAATCCCCATAGAGCTCGGTGTATTCTCCTACAGTACATATAACAACAATCCCCATAGAGCTCGGTGCATTCTCCTACAGTATAACAACAATCCTCATAGAGCTCTGTGTATTCCCCTACAGTACAGTATAACAACAATCCTCATAGAGCTCGGTGCATTCTCCTACAGTACAGTATAACAACAATCCCCATAGAGCTCGGTGTATTATCCTACAGTATAACAACAATCCCCATAGAGCTCGGTGTATTCTCCTACAGTACATAACAACAATCCCCATAGAGCTCGGTGCATTCTCCTACAGTACAACAACAATCCCCATAGAGCTCGGTGTATTATCCTACAGTATAACAACAATCCCCATAGAGCTCGGTGTATTATCCTACAGTACAACAACAATCCCCATAGAGCTCGGTGTATTCTCCTACAGTATAACAACAATCCTCATAGAGCTCGGTGTATTCTCCTACAGTACAGTATAACAACAATCCCCATAGAGCTCGGTGTATTATCCTACAGTACAACAACAATCCCCATAGAGCTCGGTGTATTCTCCTACAGTACAACAACAATCCCCATAGAGCTCGGTGCATTCTCCTACAGTATAGTATAACAACAATCCCCATAGAGCTCGGTGTATTATCCTACAGTACAACAACAATCCCCATAGAGCTTGGTGTATTCTCCTACAGTACAACAACAATCCCCATAGAGCTCGGTGCATTCTCCTACAGTATAGTATAACAACAATCCCCATAGAGCTCGGTGTATTATCCTACAGTACAACAACAATCCCCATAGAGCTTGGTGTATTCTCCTACAGTACAACAACAATCCCCATAGAGCTCGGTGCATTCTCCTACAGTATAACAACAATCCTCATAGAGCTCGTGCATTATCCTACAGTACAGTATAACAACAATCCTCATAGAGCTCGGTGTATTATCCTACAGTATAACAACAATCCTCATAGAGCTCGGTGTATTCTCCTACAGTACAACAACAATCCTCATAGAGCTCGGTGTATTATCCTACAGTACATAACAACAATCCTCATAGAGCTCGGTGTATTATCCTACAGTACATAACAACAATCCTCATAGAGCTCGGTGTATTCTCCTACAGTATAACAACAATCCTCATAGAGCTCGGTGTATTCTCCTACAGTACAGTAAACAACAATCCTCATAGAGCTCGGTGTATTCTCCTACAGTACAGTATAACAACAATCCTCATAGAGCTCGGTGTATTCTCCTACAGTATAACAACAATCCTCATAGAGCTCGGTGTATTATCCTACAGTATAACAACAATCCTCATAGAGCTCGGTGTATTCTCCTACAGTACAACAACAATCCCCATAGAGCTCGGTGTATTCTCCTACAGTACAGTATAACAACAATCCCCATAGAGCTCGGTGTATTATCCTACAGTACAACAACAATCCCCATAGAGCTCGGTGTATTCTCCTACAGTATAACAACAATCCTCATAGAGCTCGGTGTATTCTCCTACAGTATAACAACAATCCTCATAGAGCTCGGTGTATTCCCTACAGTACATAACAACAATCCCATAGAGCTGGTACAGTATAACAACAATCCCCATAGAGCTCGGTGTATTTCCTACAGTATAACAACAATCCTCATAGAGCTCGGTGTATTCTCCTACAGTACAGTATAACAACAATCCCCATAGAGCTCGGTGTATTCTCCTACAGTATAACAACAATCCCCATAGAGCTCGGTGTATTCTCCTACAGTATAACAACAATCCTCATAGAGCTTGTGTATTCCTACAGTACAGTATAACAACAATCCTCATAGAGCTCGGTGTATTCTCCTACAGTACAGTATAACAACAATCCCCATAGAGCTCGGTGTATTATCCTACAGTAATAACAACAATCCTCATAGAGCTCGGTGTATTCTCCTACAGTACAGTATAACAACAATCCCCATAGAGCTCGGTGTATTCTCCTACAGTACAACAACAATCCCCATAGAGCTCGGTGTATTCTCCTACAGTATAACAACAATCCTCATAGAGCTCGGTGTATTCTCCTACAGTACATTAACAACAATCCCCATAGAGCTCGGTGTATTCTCCTACAGTACAGTATAACAACAATCCCCATAGAGCTCGGTGTATTATCCTACAGTACATAACAACAATCCCCATAGAGCTCGGTGTATTCTCCTACAGTATAACAACAATCCCCATAGAGCTCGGTGCATTCTCCTACAGTATAACAACAATCCTCATAGAGCTCTGTGTATTCCCTACAGTACAGTATAACAACAATCCTCATAGAGCTCGGTGTATTCTCCTACAGTACAGTATAACAACAATCCCCATAGAGCTCGGTGTATTATATACGTACATTCATCATTCAATGTGCAGCCCATATATAGATATACGTACATTCAATTTGCAGCCCATATATAGATATACGTACATTCATCATTCAATGTGCAGCCCATATATAGATATACGTACATTCATCATTCAATGTGTAGCCCATATATAGATATACGTACATTCATCATTCAATGTGCAGCCCATATATAGATATACGTACATTCATCATTCAATGTGCAGCCCATATATAGATATACGTACATTCATCATTCAATATGCAGCCCATATATAGATATACGTACATTCATCATTCAATGTGCAGCCCATATATAGATATACGTACATTCATCATTCAATATGCAGCCCATATATAGATATACGTACATTCATCATTCAATGTACAGCCCATATATAGATATACGTACATTCATCATTCAATGTACAGCCCATATATAGATATACGTACATTCAATGTGCAGCCCATATATAGATATACGTACATTCATCATTCAATGTCAGCCCATATATAGTATACGTACATTCAATGTGCAGCCCATATATAGATATACGTACATTCATCATTCACTGTGCAGCCCATATATAGATATACGTACATTCATCATTCAATGTGCAGCCCATATATAGATATACGTACATTCATCATTCAATGTGCAGCCCATATATAGATATACGTACATTCAATGTGCAGCCCATATATAGATATACGTACATTCATCATTCAATGTGCAGCCCATATATAGATATACGTACATTCAATGTGCAGCCCATATATAGATATACGTACTTCATCATTCAATGTGCAGCCCATATATAGATATACGTACATTCATCATTCAATGTACAGCCCATATATAGATATACGTACATTCATCATTCAATGTGCAGCCCATATATAGATATACGTACATTCATCATTCAATGTACAGCCCATATATAGATATACGTACATTCAATGTGCAGCCCATATATAGATATACGTACATTCATCATTCAATGTGCAGCCCATATATAGATATACGTACATTCATCATTCAATGTACAGCCCATATATAGATATACGTACATTCATCATTCAATATACAGCCCATATATAGATATACGTACATTCAATGTGCAGCCCATATATAGATATACGTACATTCATCATTCAATGTACAGCCCATATATAGATATACGTACATTCACTTTGCAGCCCATATATAGATATACGTACATTCATCATTCAATGTACAGCCCATATATAGATATACGTACATTCAATGTGCAGCCCATATATAGATATACGTACATTCATCATTCAATGTGCAGCCCATATATAGATATACGTACATTCATCATTCAATATACAGCCCATATATAGATATACGTACATTCAATGTGCAGCCCATATATAGATATACGTACATTCATCATTCAATGTACAGCCCATATATAGATATACGTACATTCATCATTCAATGTACAGCCCATATATAGATATACTTACAATCATCATTCAATATACAGCCCATATATAGATATACGTACATTCAATATGCAGCCCATATATAGATATACGTACATTCATCATTCAATGTGCAGCCCATATATAGATATGCGTACATTCATCATTCAATGTGCTGCCCATATATAGATATACGTACATTCAATGTGCAGCCCATATATAGATATACGTACAATCA
>CM026402.1:217162-275666 GCA_014843695.1 Archivesica marissinica
TCCTACAGTATAACAACAATCCTCATAGAGCTCGGTGTATTCTCCTACAGTATAACAACAATCCCCATAGAGCTCGGTGTATTATCCTACAGTACAACAACAATCCCCATAGAGCTCGGTGTATTCTCCTACAGTATAACAACAATCCCCATAGAGCTCGGTGTATTATCCTACAGTACAACAACAATCCCCATAGAGCTCGGTGTATTATCCTACAGTATAACAACAATCCTCATAGAGCTCGGTGTATTATCCTACAGTACAGTACAACAACAATCCCCATAGAGCTCGGTGTATTCTCCTACAGTATAACAACAATCCTCATAGAGCTCGGTGTATTCTCCTACAGTCAATAACAACAATCCTCATAGAGCTCGGTGTATTATCCTACAGTACAACAACAATCCCCATAGAGCTCGGTGTATTATCCTACAGTATAACAACAATCCTCATAGAGCTCGGTGTATTCTCCTACAGTACAGTATACAACAATCCTCATAGAGCTCTGTGTATTCTCCTACAGTACAGTATAACAACAATCCTCATAGAGCTCGGTGTATTCTCCTACAGTACAGTTAACAACAATCCTCATAGAGCTCGGTGCATTCTCCTACAGTACAGTATAACAACAATCCTCATAGAGCTCGGTGTATTCTCCTACAGTACAGTATAACAACAATCCTCATAGAGCTCGGTGTATTATCCTACAGTACATAACAACAATCCTCATAGAGCTCGGTGCATTCTCCTACAGTACAGTATAACAACAATCCTCATAGAGCTCGGTGTATTATCCTACAGTACATAACAACAATCCTCATAGAGCTCGGTGTATTATCCTACAGTATAACAACAATCCTCATAGAGCTCGGTGTATTATCCTACAGTAAACAACAATCCTCAGAGCTCGGTGTATTATCCTACAGTACAACAACAATCCTCATAGAGCTCGGTGTATTATCCTACAGTATAACAACAATCCTCATAGAGCTCGGTGTATTCTCCTACAGTATAACAACAATCCTCATAGAGCTCGGTGTATTATCCTACAGTACAACAACAATCCTCATAGAGCTCGGTGTATTCTCCTACAGTACAGTTAACAACAATCCCCATAGAGCTCGGTGTATTCTCCTACAGTATAACAACAATCCTCATAGAGCTCGGTGTATTATCCTACAGTATAACAACAATCCTCATAGAGCTCGGTGTATTCTCCTACAGTACAGTATAACAACAATCCTCATAGAGCTCGGTGTATTCTCCTACAGTACAGTAAACAACAATCCTCATAGAGCTCGGTGTATTATCCTACAGTACAACAACAATCCTCATAGAGCTCGGTGTATTATCCTACAGTATAACAACAATCCTCATAGAGCTCGGTGTATTCTCCTACAGTATAACCAATCCTCATAGAGCTCGGTGTATTCTCCTACAGTACAGTATACAACAATCCTCATAGAGCTCGGTGTATTCTCCTACAGTACAGTATAACAACAATCCTCATAGAGCTCGGTGCATTCTCCTACAGTACAATAACAACAATCCTCATAGAGCTCGGTGTATTCTCCTACAGTACAATAACAATCCCCATAGAGCTCGTGTATTCCTACAGTACAGTATATCAACAATCCTCATAGAGCTCTGCGTATTCCCCTACAGTACAGTATAACAACAATCCCCATAGAGCTCGGTGTATTCTCCTACAGTATAACAACAATCCTCATAGAGCTCTGCGTATTCCCCTACAGTACAGTATAACAACAATCCCCATAGAGCTCGGTGTATTCTCCTACAGTATAACAACAATCCCCATAGAGCTCGGTGCATTCTCCTACAGTATAACAACAATCCTCATAGAGCTCTGTGTATTCCCCTACAGTACAGTATATCAACAATCCTCATAGAGCTCTGCGTATTCCCCTACAGTACAGTATAACAACAATCCCCATAGAGCTCGGTGTATTCTCCTACAGTATAACAACAATCCTCATAGAGCTCTGCGTATTCCCCTACAGTACAGTATAACAACAATCCCCATAGAGCTCGGTGTATTCTCCTACAGTATAACAACAATCCCCATAGAGCTCGGTGTATTATCCTACAGTATAACAACAATCCCCATAGAGCTCGGTGTATTATCCTACAGTATAACAACAATCCTCATAGAGCTCGGTGCATTCTCCTACAGTATAACAACAATCCTCATAGAGCTTGGTGTATTATCCTACAGTATAACAACAATCCTCATAGAGCTCGGTGTATTCTCCTACAGTATAACAACAATCCTCATAGAGCTCGGTGCATTCTCCTACAGTACAGTATAACAACAATCCCCATAGAGCTCGGTGTATTATCCTACAGTATAACAACAATCCCCATAGAGCTCGGTGTATTCTCCTACAGTATAACAACAATCCCCATAGAGCTCGGTGCATTATCCTACAGTATAACAACAATCCCCATAGAGCTCGGTGTATTATCCTACAGTACAACAACAATCCTCATAGAGCTTGGTGTATTCTCCTACAGTATAACAACAATCCTCATAGAGCTCGGTGCATTCTCCTACAGTACAGTATAACAACAATCCCCATAGAGCTCGGTGCATTCTCCTACAGTACAGTATAACAACAATCCCCATAGAGCTCGGTGCATTCTCCTACAGTATAACAACAATCCTCATAGAGCTTGGTGTATTATCCTACAGTATAACAACAATCCTCATAGAGCTCGGTGTATTATCCTACAGTATAACAATAATCCCCATAGAGCTCGGTGTATTATCCTACAGTACAACAACAATCCTCATAGAGCTCGGTGTATTATCCTACAGTACAACAACAATCCTCATAGAGCTCTGTGTATTCTCCTACAGTACAGTATAACAACAATCCTCATAGAGCTTGGTGTATTATCCAACAGTATAACAACAATCCCCATAGAGCTTGGTGTATTATCCTACAGTATAACAACAATCCTCATAGAGCTCGGTGTATTATCCTACAGTATAACAACAATCCTCATAGAGCTCGGTGTATTATCCTACAGTACAGTATAACAACAATCCCCATAGAGCTCGGTGCATTCTCCTACAGTACAGTATAACAACAATCCTCATAGAGCTCGGTGTATTATCCTACAGTACAGTATAACAACAATCCTCATAGAGCTCGGTGTATTATCCTACAGTATAACAACAATCCTCATAGAGCTCGGTGTATTATCCTACAGTACAGTATAACAACAATCCTCATAGAGCTCGTGCATTCTCCTACAGTACAGTATAACAACAATCCTCATAGAGCTCGGTGTATTATCCTACAGTATAACAACAATCCTCATAGAGCTCGGTGTATTATCCTACAGTACAACAACAATCCTCATAGAGCTCGGTGTATTATCCTACAGTATAACAACAATCCTCATAGAGCTCGGTGTATTATCCTACAGTATAACAACAATCCTCATAGAGCTCGGTGCATTCTCCTACAGTACAGTATAACAACAATCCTCATAGAGCTCGGTGTATTCCTACTACAGTATAACAACAATCCTCATAGAGCTCGGTGTATTATCCTACACAGTATAACAACAATCCTCATAGAGCTCGGTGTATTATCCTACAGTACAGTATAACAACAATCCCCATAGAGCTCGGTGTATTCTCCTACAGTACATATAACAATCCTCATAGAGCTCGGTGTATTATCCTACAGTACAGTATAACAACAATCCTCATAGAGCTTGGTGTATTATCCTACAGTACAGTATAACAACAATCCTCATAGAGCTTGGTGTATTATCCTACAGTACAGTATAACAACAATCCTCATAGAGCTTGGTGTATTATCCTACAGTACAGTATAACAACAATCCTCATAGAGCTCGGTGTATTCTCCTACAGTACAGTATAACAACAATCCCCATAGAGCTCGTGTATTCTCCTACAGTACAACAACAATCCCCATAGAGCTCGGTGTATTATCCTACAGTATAACAACAATCCTCATAGAGCTCGGTGTATTCTCCTACAGTACAACAACAATCCCATAGAGCTCGGTGCATTCTCCTACAGTACAGTATAACAACAATCCCCATAGAGCTCGGTGTATTATCCTACAGTAAAACAACAATCCCCATAGAGCTCGGTGTATTCTCTTACAGTACAGTATAACAACAATCCCCATAGAGCTCGGTGTATTCTCCTACAGTACAACAACAATCCTCATAGAGCTCGGTGCATTCTCCTACAGTATAACAACAATCCTCATAGAGCTCGGTGCATTCTCCTACAGTACAGTATAACAACAATCCCCATAGAGCTCGGTGCATTCTCCTACAGTATAACAACAATCCTCATAGAGCTCGGTGTATTATCCTACAGTATAACAACAATCCTCAGAGCTTGGTGTATTATCCTACAGAACAACAACAATCCTCATAGAGCTCGGTGTATTATCCTACAGTATAACAACAATCCTCATAGAGCTCGGTGTATTATCCTACAGTACAACAACAATCCTCATAGAGCTCGGTGTATTATCCTACAGTATAACAACAATCCTCATAGAGCTCGGTGTATTATCCTACAGTATAACAACAATCCCCATAGAGCTCGGTGTATTATCCTACAGTATAACAACAATCCCCATAGAGCTCGGTGTATTATCCTACAGTATAACAACAATCCTCATAGAGCTCGGTGTATTATCCTACAGTACAACAACAATCCCCATAGAGCTCGGTGCATTCTCCTACAGTATAGTATAACAACAATCCCCATAGAGCTCTGTGTATTCTCCTACAGTACAGTATAACAACAATCCTCATAGAGCTCGGTGTATTATCCTACAGTATAACAACAATCCCCATAGAGCTCGGTGTATTCTCCTACAGTACAGTACAACAACAATCCTCATAGAGCTCGGTGTATTCTCCTACAGTACAGTATAACAACAATCCCCATAGAGCTCGGTGTATTATCCTACAGTATAACAACAATCCTCATAGAGCTCGGTGTATTATCCTACAGTATAACAACAATCCTCATAGAGCTCGGTGTATTATCCTACAGTATAACAACAATCCTCATAGAGCTCGGTGTATTATCCTACAGTATAACAACAATCCTCAGAGCTCGGTGTATTATCCTACAGAACAACAACAATCCCCATAGAGCTCGGTGTATTATCCTACAGTATAACAACAATCCTCATAGAGCTCGGTGTATTATCCTACAGTACAGTATAACAACAATCCTCATAGAGCTCGGTGTATTATCCTACAGTATAACAACAATCCTCATAGAGCTCGGTGTATTATCCTACAGTATAACAACAATCCTCATAGAGCTCGGTGTATTATCCTACAGTATAACAACAATCCCCATAGAGCTCGGTGCATTATCCTACAGTACAGTATAACAACAATCCCCATAGAGCTCGGTGTATTCTCCTACAGTACAGTATAACAACAATCCCCATAGAGCTCGGTGTATTCTCCTACAGTACAACAACAATCCCCATAGAGCTCGGTGTATTATCCTACAGTATAACAACAATCCTCATAGAGCTCGGTGTATTATCCTACAGTATAACAACAATCCTCATAGAGCTCGGTGCATTCTCCTACAGTACAGTATAACAACAATCCTCATAGAGCTCGGTGTATTATCCTACAGTACAGTAAAACAACAATCCTCATAGAGCTCGGTGTATTATCCTACAGTACAGTACAACAACAATCCTCATAGAGCTCGGTGTATTATCCTACAGTATAACAACAATCCTCATAGAGCTCGGTGTATTATCCTACAGTATAACAACAATCCCCATAGAGCTCGGTGCATTCTCCTACAGTACAGTATAACAACAATCCCCATAGAGCTCGGTGCATTCTCCTACAGTACAGTATAACAACAATCCTCATAGAGCTCGGTGTATTATCCTACAGTACAAACAACAATCCTCATAGAGCTCGGTGTATTATCCTACAGTATAACAACAATCCTCATAGAGCTCGGTGTATTATCCTACAGTACAGTATAACAACAATCCTCATAGAGCTCGGTGTATTATCCTACAGTATAACAACAATCCTCATAGAGCTCGGTGTATTATCCTACAGTAATAACAACAATCCCCATAGAGCTCGGTGTATTCTCCTACAGTACAGTATAACAACAATCCCCATAGAGCTCGGTGTATTCTCCTACAGTACAACAACAATCCCCATAGAGCTCGGTGTATTCTCCTACAGTACAACAACAATCCCCATAGAGCTCGGTGTATTATCCTACAGTATAACAACAATCCTCATAGAGCTCGGTGTATTATCCTACAGTATAACAACAATCCTCATAGAGCTCGGTGTATTCTCCTACAGTACAGTATAACAACAATCCCCATAGAGCTCGGTGTATTATCCTACAGTACAACAACAATCCCCATAGAGCTCGGTGTATTCTCCTACAGTACAGTATAACAACAATCCCCATAGAGCTCGGTGTATTCTCCTACAGTACAACAACAATCCCCATAGAGCTCGGTGTATTATCCTACAGTACATAACAACAATCCCCATAGAGCTCGGTGTATTCTCCTACAGTACATAACAACAATCCTCATAGAGCTCGGTGTATTCTCCTACAGTACAACAACAATCCTCATAGAGCTCGGTGTATTATCCTACAGTACAGTATAACAACAATCCCCATAGAGCTCGGTGTATTCTCCTACAGTACATAACAACAATCCCCATAGAGCTCGGTGTATTATCCTACAGTATAACAACAATCCTCATAGAGCTCGGTGTATTATCCTACAGTATAACAACAATCCTCATAGAGCTCGGTGCATTCTCCTACAGTACAGTATAACAACAATCCTCATAGAGCTCGGTGTATTATCCTACAGTACAGTATAACAACAATCCTCATAGAGCTCGGTGTATTATCCTACAGTACAGTATAACAACAATCCTCATAGAGCTCGGTGTATTATCCTACAGTACAGTATAACAACAATCCTCATAGAGCTCGGTGTATTATCCTACAGTACAGTATAACAACAATCCTCATAGAGCTCGGTGTATTATCCTACAGTACATAACAACAATCCCCATAGAGCTCGGTGTATTCTCCTACAGTACAGTATAACAACAATCCTCATAGAGCTCGGTGTATTATCCTACAGTACAGTATAACAACAATCCTCATAGAGCTCGGTGTATTATCCTACAGTACAGTATAACAACAATCCTCATAGAGCTCGGTGTATTATCCTACAGTACAACAACAATCCTCATAGAGCTCGGTGTATTATCCTACAGTATAACAACAATCCTCATAGAGCTCGGTGTATTCTCCTACAGTACAGTATAACAACAATCCTCATAGAGCTCGGTGTATTCTCCTACAGTATAACAACAATCCTCAGAGCTCGGTGTATTCTCCTACAGTACAACAACAATCCTCATAGAGCTCGGTGTATTATCCTACAGTATAACAACAATCCTCATAGAGCTCGGTGTATTATCCTACAGTACAACAACAATCCTCATAGAGCTCGGTGTATTCTCCTACAGTACAGTATAACAACAATCCCCATAGAGCTCGGTGCATTCTCCTACAGTATAACAACAATCCTCATAGAGCTCGGTGTATTATCCTACAGTATAACAACAATCCCCATAGAGCTCGGTGTATTATCCTACAGTACAACAACAATCCTCATAGAGCTCGGTGTATTATCCTACAGTACAACAACAATCCTCATAGAGCTCGGTGTATTCTCCTACAGTATAACAACAATCCTCATAGAGCTCGGTGTATTATCCTACAGTACAACAACAATCCTCATAGAGCTCGGTGTATTATCCTACAGTACAACAACAATCCTCATAGAGCTCGGTGTATTCTCCTACAGTACAACAACAATCCTCATAGAGCTCGGTGTATTATCCTACAGTACAACAACAATCCTCATAGAGCTCGGTGTATTCTCCTACAGTACAACAACAATCCTCATAGAGCTCGGTGTATTATCCTACAGTACAACAACAATCCTCATAGAGCTCGGTGTATTATCCTACAGTACAACAACAATCCTCATAGAGCTCGGTGTATTCTCCTACAGTACAACAACAATCCTCATAGAGCTCGGTGTATTATCCTACAGTACAACAACAATCCTCATAGAGCTCGGTGTATTATCCTACAGTACAACAACAATCCTCATAGAGCTCGGTGTATTCTCCTACAGTACAACAACAATCCTCATAGAGCTCGGTGTATTATCCTACAGTACAACAACAATCCTCATAGAGCTCGGTGTATTATCCTACAGTACAACAACAATCCTCATAGAGCTCGGTGTATTCTCCTACAGTACAACAACAATCCTCATAGAGCTCGGTGTATTATCCTACAGTACAACAACAATCCTCATAGAGCTCGGTGTATTATCCTACAGTACAACAACAATCCTCATAGAGCTCGGTGTATTCTCCTACAGTACAACAACAATCCTCATAGAGCTCGGTGTATTCTCCTACAGTACAACAACAATCCTCATAGAGCTCGGTGTATTATCCTACAGTATAACAACAATCCTCATAGAGCTCGGTGTATTATCCTACAGTACAACAACAATCCTCATAGAGCTCGGTGTATTATCCTACAGTATAACAACAATCCTCATAGAGCTCGGTGTATTATCCTACAGTACAACAACAATCCCCATAGAGCTCGGTGCATTCTCCTACAGTATAGTAAACAACAATCCCCATAGAGCTCGGTGTATTCTCCTACAGTACAGTATAACAACAATCCTCATAGAGCTCGGTGTATTATCCTACAGCAGTCTGCGAAATTAGCCGGGTGCCCGATGCCCGAGACGTGTAGAAATCGGGACGGACGTGTACATTTTGCAATCTCACATGCCCGACGGGCACCTGTTTTTTTTTTTTTTTTAATTTTTTTATTTTTTTCAATTTTTTTTTTTTATATTTTTTTTTTTTTTATTAATTGGGGTTTTACCCGGGACTCGAACCACCGCGGTGAGAGGTTAGTGATCTCACAGCCAGCGCTTTAGACCACGGAGGCCCCTGTAATAAACTGGACAGTAGAAATGTTTTTCTAAATTTTTTACAATTACGAATTGTTTACACCGGAATTGAAAGTCGTCTAGAAGCGGACAGGTGTAAATTCGCGTTTTCGCTTACTGACATCTCGGCCCTATGACGAATCGGCCGATTGATGCATTATATCATCAAATTTGGTAAAAAAAAATCACGTATCGTGTCGCTCAGTACGAAATCTATAATTCTGGGTTGAAACGACCCACCTCCAGACTATTTTCACACATTCTACCCGATATCTATGTTTATGGCGAAACAACCCGGTGCGAACGGGAATTAGGGCAAAACGATCCGATACCGCTTAGGTCATTTCCTGTTAACAAATGAAAACAACTGTATGGAAACATGTCGAGTTTCTTGCGATATGCCGAGGGCGCAAAGCCGGGGAAGACACGGCCATCTGAACGACAGGCGTACCTAAGCGTACTCAGAGTATGAAGCAAAAACAAAACGTAGCTTCCAGTCGCAATGGTTGAACAATCGTAACATATTAATAATAATAAAACATTAGTTTGCTTTTATACATTGTTTACTCATATGGCCATATTATAAGTATTACTAATAAATGCATGATATGCCACATTATGTTACATATACTACTATACATTTAACCGCCAATAAGCGGGTAAAATTCTGCAAATATATGGGCACCTAGAAGTTCATTCGGGCAAGTAAACTTTTCAAGCCACTTGCCCGAAGGGCAAGTATCTCAAAAAGTTTTTCGTGAAGACTGCTACAGTACAACAACAATCCCCATAGAGCTCGGTGTATTCTCCTACAGTATAACAACAATCCTCATAGAGCTCGGTGTATTCTCCTACAGTATAACAACAATCCTCATAGAGCTCGGTGTATTCTCCTACAGTATAACAACAATCCTCATAGAGCTCGGTGTATTCTCCTACAGTACAGTACAACAACAATCCCCATAGAGCTCGGTGTATTCTCCTACAGTACAGTATAACAACAATCCTCATAGAGCTCGGTGCATTCTCCTACAGTACAGTATAACAACAATCCCCATAGAGCTCGGTGCATTCTCCTACAGTATAGTATAACAACAATCCCCATAGAGCTCTGTGTATTCTCCTACAGTACAGTATAACAACAATCCTCATAGAGCTCGGTGTATTATCCTACAGTATAACAACAATCCCCATAGAGCTCGGTGTATTCTCCTACAGTACAGTACAACAACAATCCTCATAGAGCTCGGTGTATTCTCCTACAGTACAGTATAACAACAATCCCCATAGAGCTCGGTGTATTATCCTACAGTATAACAACAATCCCCATAGAGCTCGGTGTATTATCCTACAGTATAACAACAATCCCCATATAGCTCGGTGTATTATCCTACAGTATAACAACAATCCTCAGAGCTCGGTGTATTATCCTACAGAACAACAACAATCCTCATAGAGCTCGGTGTATTATCCTACAGTATAACAACAATCCTCATAGAGCTCGGTGTATTATCCTACAGTATAACAACAATCCTCATAGAGCTCGGTGTATTATCCTACAGTATAACAACAATCCCCATATAGCTCGGTGCATTATCCTACAGTACAGTATAACAACAATCCTCATAGAGCTCGGTGTATTATCCTACAGTACAGTATAACAACAATCCCCATAGAGCTCGGTGTATTCTCCTACAGTACAGTACAACAACAATCCCCATAGAGCTCGGTGTATTCTCCTACAGTACAACAACAATCCCCATAGAGCTTGGTGTATTCTCCTACAGTACAGTATAACAACAATCCCCATAGAGCTCGGTGTATTCTCCTACAGTACAGTATAACAACAATCCCCATAGAGCTCGGTGTATTCTCCTACAGTACAACAACAATCCCCATAGAGCTTGGTGTATTATCCTACAGTACAGTATAACAACATCCCCATAGAGCTCGGTGTATTCTCCTACAGTACAATAACAACAATCCTAGAGCTCGGTGTATTCTCCTACAGTACAGTATAACAACAATCCCATAGAGCTCGGTGTATTCTCCTACAGTACAGTATACAACAATCCCCATAGAGCTCGGTGTATTCTCCTACAGTACAACAACAATCCCCATAGAGCTCGGTGTATTATCCTACAGTATAACAACAATCCTCATAGAGCTCGGTGTATTATCCTACAGTATAACAACAATCCTCATAGAGCTCGGTGCATTCTCCTACAGTACAGTATAACAACAATCCTCATAGAGCTCGGTGTATTATCCTACAGTACAGTAAAACAACAATCCTCATAGAGCTCGGTGTATTATCCTACAGTATAACAACAATCCTCATAGAGCTCGGTGTATTATCCTACAGTATAACAACAATCCTCATAGAGCTCGGTGTATTATCCTACAGTATAACAACAATCCCCATAGAGCTCGGTGTATTCTCCTACAGTACAGTATAACAACAATCCTCATAGAGCTCGGTGTATTCTCCTACAGTATAACAACAATCCTCATAGAGCTCGGTGTATTATCCTACAGTATAACAACAATCCTCATAGAGCTCGGTGTATTATCCTACAGTATAACAACAATCCTCATAGAGCTCGGTGCATTCTCCTACAGTACAGTATAACAACAATCCTCATAGAGCTCGGTGTATTATCCTACAGTACAGTATAACAACAATCCTCATAGAGCTCGGTGTATTATCCTACAGTATAACAACAATCCTCATAGAGCTCGGTGTATTATCCTACAGTACAGTATAACAACAATCCTCATAGAGCTTGGTGTATTATCCTACAGTATAACAACAATCCTCATAGAGCTCGGTGTATTCTCCTACAGTACAGTATAACAACAATCCCCATAGAGCTCGTGTATTCTCCTACAGTACAACAACAATCCCCATAGAGCTCGGTGTATTATCCTACAGTACAACAACAATCCTCATAGAGCTCGGTGTATTCTCCTACAGTACAGTATAACAACAATCCCCATAGAGCTCGGTGTATTATCCTACAGTATAACAACAATCCTCATAGAGCTCAGTGTATTCTCCTACAGTACAACAACAATCCCCATAGAGCTTGGTGTATTATCCTACAGTACAACAACAATCCTCATAGAGCTCGGTGTATTCTCCTACAGTACAGTATAACAACAATCCTCATAGAGCTCGGTGTATTATCCTACAGTACAGTATAACAACAATCCTCATAGAGCTCGGTGTATTCTCCTACAGTACAGTATAACAACAATCCCCATAGAGCTCGTGTATTATCCTACAGTATAACAACAATCCTCATAGAGCTCGGTGTATTATCCTACAGTATAACAACAATCCTCATAGAGCTCGGTGTATTCTCCTACAGTACAACAACAATCCCCATAGAGCTCGGTGTATTCTCCTACAGTACAGTATAACAACAATCCCCATAGAGCTCGGTGTATTATCCTACAGTACAACAACAATCCCCATAGAGCTCGGTGTATTCTCTTACAGTACAGTATAACAACAATCCCCATAGAGCTCGTGTATTCTCCTACAGTACAACAACAATCCCCATAGAGCTTGTGTATTCTCCTACAGTATAACAACAATCCCCATAGAGCTCGGTGTATTATCCTACAGTATAACAACAATCCTCATAGAGCTCGGTGTATTATCCTACAGTATAACAACAATCCCCATAGAGCTCGGTGTATTCTCTTACAGTACAGTAAACAACAATCCTCATATCATAGAGCTCGGTGCATTCTCCTACAGTACAGTACAACAACAATCCTCATAGAGCTCGGTGCATTCTCCTACAGTATAACAACAATCCTCATAGAGCTCGGTGTATTCTCCTACAGTACAGTATAACAACAATCCTCATAGAGCTCGGTGCATTCTCCTACAGTACAGTATAACAACAATCCTCATAGAGCTCGGTGCATTCTCCTACAGTACAGTATAACAACAATCCCCATAGAGCTCGGTGTATTATCCTACAGTACAGTATAACAACAATCCCCATAGAGCTTGGTGTATTATCCTACAGTACAGTATAACAACAATCCTCATAGAGCTCGGTGTATTCTCCTACAGTACAGTATAACAACAATCCCCATAGAGCTTGGTGTATTCTCCTACAGTACAACAACAATCCCCATAGAGCTCGGTGCATTCTCCTACAGTAAAACAACAATCCTCATAGAGCTCGGTGTATTATCCTACAGTATAACAACAATCCTCATAGAGCTTGGTGCATTCTCCTACAGTATAACAACAATCCTCATAGAGCTCGGTGTATTATCCTACAGTATAACAACAATCCTCAGAGCTTGGTGTATTATCCTACAGAACAACAACAATCCTCATAGAGCTCGGTGTATTATCCTACAGTATAACAACAATCCTCATAGAGCTCGGTGTATTATCCTACAGTACAACAACAATCCCCATAGAGCTTGGTGTATTATCCTACAGTATAACAACAATCCTCATAGAGCTCGGTGCATTCTCCTACAGTATAACAACAATCCTCATAGAGCTCGGTGTATTATCCTACAGTACAACAACAATCCTCATAGAGCTCGGTGTATTATCCTACAGTATAACAACAATCCTCAGAGCTTGGTGTATTATCCTACAGAACAACAACAATCCTCATAGAGCTCGGTGTATTATCCTACAGTATAACAACAATCCTCATAGAGCTCGGTGTATTATCCTACAGTACAACAACAATCCCCATAGAGCTCGGTGTATTATCCTACAGTATAACAACAATCCTCATAGAGCTCGGTGCATTCTCCTACAGTATAACAACAATCCTCATAGAGCTCGGTGTATTATCCTACAGTACAACAACAATCCTCATAGAGCTCGGTGTATTATCCTACAGTATAACAACAATCCCCATAGAGCTCGGTGTATTCTCCTACAGTACAGTAAACAACAATCCTCATAGAGCTCGGTGTATTCTCCTACAGTACAGTACAACAACAATCCTCATAGAGCTCGGTGCATTCTCCTACAGTATAACAACAATCCTCATAGAGCTCGGTGTATTCTCCTACAGTACAGTATAACAACAATCCTCATAGAGCTCGGTGTATTATCCTACAGTACAGTATAACAACAATCCTCATAGAGCTCGGTGTATTATCCTACAGTACAGTATAACAACAATCCCCATAGAGCTCGTGTATTCTCCTACAGTACAACAACAATCCCCATAGAGCTCGGTGTATTATCCTACAGTATAACAACAATCCTCATAGAGCTCGGTGTATTATCCTACAGTATAACAACAATCCTCATAGAGCTCGGTGCATTCTCCTACAGTACAGTATAACAACAATCCTCATAGAGCTCGGTGTATTATCCTACAGTACAGTAAAACAACAATCCTCATAGAGCTCGGTGTATTATCCTACAGTACAGTACAACAACAATCCTCATAGAGCTCGGTGTATTATCCTACAGTATAACAACAATCCTCATAGAGCTCGGTGTATTATCCTACAGTATAACAACAATCCCCATAGAGCTCGGTGCATTCTCCTACAGTATAACAACAATCCCCATAGAGCTCGGTGTATTATCCTACAGTATAACAACAATCCCCATAGAGCTCGGTGCATTCTCCTACAGTACAGTATAACAACAATCCTCATAGAGCTCGGTGTATTATCCTACAGTATAACAACAATCCCCATAGAGCTCGGTGTATTCTCCTACAGTACAGTATAACAACAATCCCCATAGAGCTCGGTGCATTCTCCTACAGTACAGTATAACAACAATCCTCATAGAGCTCGGTGTATTATCCTACAGTACAGTATAACAACAATCCTCATAGAGCTCGTGTATTCTCCTACAGTACAACAACAATCCCCATAGAGCTCGGTGTATTATCCTACAGTATAACAACAATCCTCATAGAGCTCGGTGTATTATCCTACAGTACAGTATAACAACAATCCTCATAGAGCTCGGTGTATTATCCTACAGTACAGTATAACAACAATCCTCATAGAGCTCGTGTATTCTCCTACAGTACAACAACAATCCCCATAGAGCTCGGTGTATTATCCTACAGTATAACAACAATCCTCATAGAGCTCGGTGTATTCTCCTACAGTACAACAACAATCCCCATAGAGCTTGGTGCATTCTCCTACAGTATAACAACAATCCTCATAGAGCTCGGTGTATTCTCCTACAGTACAACAACAATCCCCATAGAGCTCGGTGTATTCTCCTACAGTATAACAACAATCCCCATAGAGCTCGGTGCATTATCCTACAGTACAGTATAACAACAATCCCCATAGAGCTCGGTGCATTCTCCTACAGTATAACAACAATCCCCATAGAGCTTGGTGCATTCTCCTACAGTATAACAACAATCCCCATAGAGCTCGGTGTATTCTCCTACAGTACAACAACAATCCCCATAGAGCTCGGTGCATTCTCCTACAGTACAGTATAACAACAATCCCCATAGAGCTCGGTGCATTCTCCTACAGTACAGTATAACAACAATCCTCATAGAGCTCGGTGTATTATCCTACAGTACAGTATAACAACAATCCTCATAGAGCTCGGTGTATTATCCTACAGTACAGTATAACAACAATCCTCATAGAGCTCGTGTATTCTCCTACAGTACAACAACAATCCCCATAGAGCTCGGTGTATTATCCTACAGTATAACAACAATCCTCATAGAGCTCGGTGTATTCTCCTACAGTACAACAACAATCCCCATAGAGCTCGGTGCATTCTCCTACAGTATAACAACAATCCTCATAGAGCTCGGTGTATTCTCCTACAGTACAACAACAATCCTCATAGAGCTCGGTGTATTCTCCTACAGTACAACAACAATCCTCATAGAGCTCGGTGTATTATCCTACAGTATAACAACAATCCTCATAGAGCTCGGTGTATTCTCCTACAGTACAACAACAATCCCCATAGAGCTCGGTGTATTATCCTACAGTATAACAACAATCCTCATAGAGCTGGTGCATTCTCCTACAGTATAACAACAATCCCCATAGAGCTCGGTGTATTATCCTACAGTATAACAACAATCCTCATAGAGCTCGGTGTATTCTCCTACAGTACAACAACAATCCCATAGAGCTCGGTGCATTTCCTACAGTACAGTATAACAACAATCCCCATAGAGCTCGGTGCATTCTCCTACAGTACAGTATAACAACAATCCTCATAGAGCTCGGTGTATTATCCTACAGTATAACAACAATCCTCATAGAGCTCGGTGTATTATCCTACAGTATAACAACAATCCTCATAGAGCTCGGTGTATTATCCTACAGTACAGTTAACAACAATCCCCATAGAGCTCGGTGTATTATCCTACAGTACATAACAACAATCCTCATAGAGCTCGGTGTATTATCCTACAGTATAACAACAATCCTCATAGAGCTCGGTGCATTCTCCTACAGTACAGTATAACAACAATCCTCATAGAGCTCGGTGTATTATCCTACAGTACAGTAAAACAACAATCCTCATAGAGCTCGGTGTATTATCCTACAGTACAGTAAACAACAATCCTCATAGAGCTCGGTGTATTATCCTACAGTATAACAACAATCCTCATAGAGCTCGGTGTATTATCCTACAGTATAACAACAATCCCCATAGAGCTCGGTGCATTCTCCTACAGTATAACAACAATCCCCATAGAGCTCGGTGTATTATCCTACAGTATAACAACAATCCCCATAGAGCTCGGTGCATTCTCCTACAGTACAGTATAACAACAATCCTCATAGAGCTCGGTGTATTATCCTACAGTAAACAACAATCCCATAGAGCTCGGTGATTTCCTACAGTACAGTATAACAACAATCCTCATAGAGCTCGGTGTATTCTCCTACAGTACAGTATAACAACAATCCTCATAGAGCTCGGTGTATTATCCTACAGTACAACAACAATCCCCATAGAGCTCGGTGTATTATCCTACAGTATAACAACAATCCTCATAGAGCTCGGTGTATTCTCCTACAGTACAACAACAATCCCCATAGAGCTCGGTGTATTCTCCTACAGTATAACAACAATCCTCATAGAGCTCGGTGTATTCTCCTACAGTACAACAACAATCCTCATAGAGCTCGGTGTATTCTCCTACAGTATAACAACAATCCTCATAGAGCTCGGTGTATTTCCTAACAACAACAATCCCATAGAGCTTGGTGCATTCTCCTACAGTATAACAACAATCCCCATAGAGCTCGGTGTATTATCCTACAGTATAACAACAATCCTCATAGAGCTCGGTGTATTCTCCTACAGTACAACAACAATCCCCATATAGCTCGGTGCATTATCCTACAGTACAGTATAACAACAATCCCCATAGAGCTTGGTGCATTCTCCTACAGTATAACAACAATCCCCATAGAGCTTGGTGCATTCTCCTACAGTATAACAACAATCCCCATAGAGCTCGGTGTATTCTCCTACAGTACAACAACAATCCCCATAGAGCTCGGTGCATTCTCCTACAGTACAGTATAACAACAATCCCCATAGAGCTCGGTGCATTCTCCTACAGTACAGTATAACAACAATCCTCATAGAGCTCGGTGTATTATCCTACAGTACAGTATAACAACAATCCTCATAGAGCTCGGTGTATTATCCTACAGTACAGTATAACAACAATCCTCATAGAGCTCGTGTATTCTCCTACAGTACAACAACAATCCCCATAGAGCTCGGTGTATTATCCTACAGTATAACAACAATCCTCATAGAGCTCGGTGTATTCTCCTACAGTACAACAACAATCCCCATAGAGCTTGGTGCATTCTCCTACAGTATAACAACAATCCTCATAGAGCTCGGTGTATTCTCCTACAGTACAACAACAATCCCCATAGAGCTTGGTGCATTCTCCTACAGTATAACAACAATCCCCATAGAGCTTGGTGTATTATCCTACAGTATAACAACAATCCTCATAGAGCTCGGTGTATTCTCCTACAGTACAACAACAATCCCCATATAGCTCGGTGCATTATCCTACAGTACAGTATAACAACAATCCCCATAGAGCTTGGTGCATTCTCCTACAGTATAACAACAATCCCCATAGAGCTTGGTGCATTCTCCTACAGTATAACAACAATCCCCATAGAGCTCGGTGTATTCTCCTACAGTACAACAACAATCCCCATAGAGCTCGGTGCATTCTCCTACAGTACAGTATAACAACAATCCCCATAGAGCTCGGTGCATTCTCCTACAGTACAACAACAATCCTCATAGAGCTCGGTGTATTCTCCTACAGTACAACAACAATCCTCATATAGCTCGGTGTATTCTCCTACAGTACAACAACAATCCTCATAGAGCTCGGTGTATTCTCCTACAGTACAACAACAATCCTCATAGAGCTCGGTGTATTCTCCTACAGTACAACAACAATCCTCATAGAGCTCGGTGTATTCTCCTACAGTACAACAACAATCCTCATAGAGCTCGGTGTATTCTCCTTAACTACAGTATAACAACAATCCTCATAGAGCTCGGTGTATTATCCTACAGTATAACAACAATCCTCATAGAGCTCGGTGTATTATCCTACAGTATAACAACAATCCTCATAGAGCTCGGTGTATTCTCCTACAGTAAAGTATAACAACAATCCTCAAAGAGCTCGGTGTATTATCCTACAGTACAACAACAATCCTCATAGAGCTCGGTGTATTCTCCTACAGTTATTTGATATAAGTCTAGCATGTTGATACTAATCACATTTATTATATTTCATATTACACATATTATCTAATTTTATGCAAAAATCCCTTTTAAAAAGTTTTATATAGAATTACAGGAGACTATAAATTATAATTATATATGTCCGATTAGCGCAGTGGTTAGTGCTCTCGCTTTTCCCCAATGCAACCCGTGTTCTATCCTCGGACCGGGAAGCATGTGAGATGGTACGGTGGTCGCCAGATCGGACAGGTGGGTTTTCTCCGGGTACTCCAGTTTCCTCACACACGAATGACCACATTTATGCTTTCATCCGTGCCAACGAGAGTATTTAATATAAGTTGTTAGAACTTGCTTCACAATCGTTGTAAAATAAATAAAGTTAACGTAAACGATAACTACATTGTACATGTATGTAAAACCATGGTTTATACAAATTTATTTTAATTCGATTGTGAAACCAGTTTTACAACGTTAGATTAATAGCTCTAGAGACCTCATTCCTGATGGAATCCATCGACACGAGGGAGAGAGAAATGTGGAATATAAGTGCCTTGCTTGACAAAGGGCACAATAGTAACTGCTACAGCTGGACGCAAACACTGTATGTTCCACCATGGTACTAACGGGAGGACGGAGAAAACTTAATACATAATTCACATGTTTGCAGCTACATGTATTATTGGAGGAAGACCCGGGTGCACCTCTGAGCAGTATTTCAAGCATGTCGACAGCTGCCTCACATGAAATAATTCGTCACCACACTGGGATTCGGAAGGAAACACAATCATAACACTATGCTAAAGTTAAATACCTCCTCGAGATAATCTTCAAGATAAGCAGCGATATCGACGTCCCAGTTCTTGGTGAGATCCTTGATGGGTTGCAGAATGTGGGCGTACCGAGCCTCAGGTCCATCAAGCTGGCTGCCCATAATCACCATTCTAAAACAATACAAGTTTGTATACAGCAACACCACAGGAACTGGAAATTTTATCCATGTATCTGCAGCATAGAATTTTATTATATAATTAAATATTAGGGGGTTTCTGAGGCCAGAGATCCCATCGCAGCATAGCTTATTAGCTAATGTTAAATGTGATCCGATGTTAAATATAGCTTCTTGTATTCTTGTAGGTAGCAAATAATATAATTTTATATTACAGCACACATTTTCACATCATTTTTAAACTACATTCAATCATGTTTGTAACTTAAACAAGAGAATAATTAAACTGCTTCTTAAACTTTATTTATTTTACACCAATGGCAAATAGCAGTCAGTTATCTTTCTTGGCAGCCGCTAGGGGCGCCACTGTACCCGGTCCTGGAATTCTCGCAGAATAAACATCATTAACATGGCATCGAAGTTCGGTCTTATGACAATACCACAGTTAAAATCGGAATTAAAGAAGAGTAATGCAAAGCAGACAGGAAGGAAAATGGATTTGGTTGAAAGGTATTAATTTTGCTTCAGAATTTGGCGTAATAAGCAATAAAGACCGAGAAATGCGGCGATCCTGTGAACCGTAAACACGGGTCATGTCCGACAGTGCTAAGTTAATGCAATGGTCGATAAAACGATATGTAAAAAAATTCCTTGTAGTTGACGTTAAAAATGGTCAAGAATATGTATTCCACCTGAATTGCAACACCTAACAGAATTAAAATTGTATAACCGGGAAAAATAAACAACTTTTACGGCTAGCATACGCTATTATATACGATAACTTTGTCTCTAAATACATAAATGTCGAAATGGCCGTGTGGTTAGAGCGTTGATCTGTGACACGGGAGACCCGGGTTCGAATCATACCGATGTTGTTCATATCCTAATTATGTTTTTTTTTGTCTTTTTCAGAACAATCTAATTGATTATGACTGATTCCGAAATCAAGTTTGAACAACTTATATTAATCACTCTCGTTGGCGCGGATGAAAGTGTATATGTGGTCAAATTGCTGTAACTATGTACATGTATACTGTAGCTGTAACTATGTACATGTATGCTGTATCTGTAACTATGTACATGTATGCTGTATCTGTATATATGTACATGTATGCTGTATCTGTAACTATGTATATGTATGCTGTATCTGTAACTATGTACATGTATGCTGTATCTGTAACTATGTACATGTATGATGTATCTGTAACTATGTACATGTATGATGTATATGTAACTATGTATGCTGTATCTGTAACTATGTATGCTGTATCTGTAACTGTGTACATGTATGCTGTATCTGTAACTATGTACATGTATGCTGTATCTGTAACTATGTACATGTATGATGTATCTGTAACTATGTACATGTATGATGTATATGTAACTATGTATGCTGTATCTGTAACTATGTATGCTGTATCTGTAACTGTGTACATGTATGCTGTATCTGTAACTATGTACATGTATGCTGTATCTGTAACTATGTACATGTATGATGTATCTGTAACTATGTACATGTATGATGTATATGTAACTATGTATGCTGTATCTGTAACTATGTATGCTGTATCTGTAACTGTGTACATGTATGCTGTATCTGTAACTATGTATGCTGTATCTGTAACTATGTATGCTGTATCTGTAACTATGTATATGTATGCTGTATCTGTAACTATGTACATGTATGCTGTATATGTATATATGTACATGTATCTGTAACTATGTACATGTATGCTGTATCTGTAACTATGTACATGTATGCTGTATCTGTAACTATGTACATGTATGATGTATCTGTAACTATGTACATGTATGCTGTATATGTATATATGTACATGTATCTGTAACTATGTACATGTATGCTGTATCTGTAACTATGTACATGTATGCTGTATATGTAACTATGAACATGTATGCTGTATCTGTAACTATGTACATGTATGCTGTATCTGTAACTATGTACATGTATGATGTATCTGTAACTATGTACATGTATGATGTATCTGTAACTATGTACATGTATGATGTATCTGTATATATGTACATGTATGCTGTATCTGTAACTATGTATATGTATGCTGTATCTGTAACTATGTACATGTATGCTGTATATGTATATATGTACATGTATCTGTAACTATGTACATGTATGCTGTATCTGTAACTATGTATTATGACTGATTCCGAAATCAAGTTTGAACAACTTATATTAATCACTCTCGTTGGCGCGGATGAAAGTGTATATGTGGTCAAATTGCTGTAACTATGTACATGTATACTGTAGCTGTAACTATGTACATGTATGCTGTATCTGTAACTATGTACATGTATGCTGTATCTGTATATATGTACATGTATGCTGTATCTGTAACTATGTATGCTGTATCTGTAACTATGTACATGTATGCTGTATCTGTAACTATGTACATGTATGATGTATCTGTAACTATGTACATGTATGATGTATATGTAACTATGTATGCTGTATCTGTAACTATGTATGCTGTATCTGTAACTGTGTACATGTATGCTGTATCTGTAACTATGTACATGTATGATGTATCTGTAACTATGTACATGTATGCTGTATCTGTATATATGTACATGTATGCTGTATCTGTAACTATGTATATGTATGCTGTATCTGTAACTATGTACATGTATGCTGTATATGTATATATGTACATGTATCTGTAACTATGTACATGTATGCTGTATCTGTAACTATGTACATGTATGCTGTATCTGTAACTATGTACATGTATGATGTATCTGTAACTATGTACATGTATGCTGTATATGTATATATGTACATGTATCTGTAACTATGTACATGTATGCTGTATCTGTAACTATGTACATGTATGCTGTATATGTAACTATGAACATGTATGCTGTATCTGTAACTATGTACATGTATGCTGTATCTGTAACTATGTACATGTATGATGTATCTGTAACTATGTACATGTATGATGTATCTGTAACTATGTACATGTATGATGTATCTGTATGTATGTACATGTATGCTGTATCTGTAACTATGTATATGTATGCTGTATCTGTAACTATGTACATGTATGCTGTATATGTATATATGTACATGTATCTGTAACTATGTACATGTATGCTGTATCTGTAACTATGTACATGTATGATGTATATGTAACTATGTACATGTATGATGTATCTGTAACTATGTACATGTATGCTGTATCTGTAACTATGTACAAGTAACAGTATTCTGTATATGTAACTATGTACATGTATGATGTATCTGTAACTATGTATGCTGTATCTGTAACTATGTACATGTATGCTGTATCTGTAACTATGTATGCTGTATCTGTAACTATGTACATGTATGATGTATCTGTAACTATGTACATGTATGCTGTATCTGTAACTATGTATGCTGTATCTGTAACTATGTACATGTATGATGTATCTGTAACTATGTATGCTGTATCTGTAACTATGTATGCTGTATCTGTAACTATGTACATGTATGCTGTATCTGTAACTATGTATGCTGTAACTATGTACATGTATGCTGTATCTGTAACTATGTACATGTATGCTGTATCTGTAACTATGTATGATGTATCTGTAACTATGTATATGTATGCTCACTATGCTGTATCTGTAACTATGTACATGTATGCTGTATCTGTAACTATGTACATGTATGCTGTATCTGTAACTATGTACATGTATGATGTATCTGTAACTATGTACATGTATGCTGTATCTGTAACTATGTACATGTATGCTGTATCTGTAACTATGTACATGTATGCTGTATCTGTAACTATGTACATGTATGCTGTATCTGTAACTATGTACATGTATGCTGTATCTGTAACTATGTACATGTATGCTGTAACTATGTACATGTATGCTGTAACTATATACATGTATGCTGTATATGTAACTATGTACATGTATGCTGTATGCTGTAACTATGTACATGTATGCTGTATCTCTAACTATGGCCTCAAACTTATATGGAATCACAAGACCTGGATTCTGATACCAGTTTGGTGCTGGAGATTATTTATGGAAGAATGCATACATTGTATATATATATAATTATATTATACAATGTATATGTGCATCATTTCAAGCTGATTGCAACCCCTTAGTTAGCCAGATGAAATTCAAACAGGGACATCTGCAAGTCACCAAAATCAAAGCATCAATGGGAAGAACACAAGACATGATAGCCCAGTGGGTAGTACATGGGAGGTCATGGGTTCGAACCTCACGTTTGGTCAATAACTTATCCCGTCTTTCCTTGCTTTCGACGAGGATGTTATGTATCTTATTTTTCATTACTATCTTACATTTTGCTTACACTATACTGCCGGCAAGACTGGGACATCTAACTGGAACATACATTCTACAAGCGATTGTAGATTCAACCAGAACCAGATATCTCCAACCGGCAATGAAATGGTGGAACCTTTCCTTACAAAATGTGAGAAACAAGCAATGAACGATGTCATAAACATTCTCAATGAGAACTGTGCATGTGCATACCTTCAAACTACAAAGCAACCTACCGGTACACTGGGGTACATGCATTCAGCTCCTCAATGAGAACTGTACATACATGTGCATACCTTCAAACTACAAAGCAACCTACCGGTACACTGGGGTACATGCATTCAGCTCCTCAATGAGAACTGTACATACATGTGCATACCTTCAAACTACAAAGCAACATACCGGTACACTGGGCTACATGCATTCAGCTTTTAATCGATTACACTTGCAACAGGGCCAAGAGGGCAATTTTATTCATGGCCTTGAATTTCATGTAAGAAGGCTCATATTTTTTCTTTGAACATACATTTATATAATCATACAATGCGCTGCATAACCACCTGCTTGTAACATGTGGTCTAGATTTGAACCCTTTCCCTCATAGAAGCACCTCTTGACGCCATTACCAATAAGACGTACATTGACAATGTAGTAGCCAAACCAATGTTCATAATAAAGGCCAGAATCTCATGTAGTCCCAGTAATATCTATGGAGGCGAGATAGATTTGGCGATTACTTTCAAATCCACTGCATGATAGCTAAATGGCTGTCGTTTGTATGGAGATATAATAGTATATTAACCTAAATCTCTATGAAGGAAAGGGTTAAACTTAAAGACGAACTGCGTTTCACTAAACGTGATAAATAAATGAAGTGTTTTAAAACTGATATGTCAGCACAGAGCGATTTTTTATGAACTGTGTAAATGTTATGGTGAAGGACTATCTATCTATCTTCCGTTAATGTTGAACCACTCACGTGGACGTAGACATGTTGCGCGTCAAAAACCGCAAAGAAGTTAACAGTATGAGTTGAGGACTTTTACTGTTAGTAATTTTATTAATTCCGATAATAGGTGCGATTACCACCCAGGATTTACTACTTTATTATTACTAGAGTTCGGCATTTCTGGAGGTGAAGAAGAACAACAACTGGTAATCGAGTAACAGAGTAAGGGTTCTAAGTAATAAAGAACTTAACTTTCTTAAGAGTGTACGGACCCAAGAGTTAGAGTGTAGTGTATTACGAGGGATTAGAGGGAGACTCACTAACGTTTCGGTTATATCTTTGCTTGGTCACTTGATTTTGTGATTTTGGACTGACATATCTTACCCAATTGAATTCAAATTCTTACTCTTGGGCAACTTTGTAAGTCTCAAAGCATTAATGTTAAAAAAGAGAATAAACTACTTCCGTGTTTTGAAGTTCCCGCGACAGTTTTACAACAACATATTTGATTGGACAATTCGAATATGACTAATGAACCCAAAGTGCATAAAGAAGCCACAAGATGCTTTTTTCTGTGTGTCAAAGTATACATGCATTTCAATGTATTTAAATTTAATTACAAAACATAATTATACTGCTAGCATGGGATTTTAATAGTCCCGATATTGATAGGGAATATTGACAAGTGTCGTCAAATGCCTCGGATAGGCAAGTGCAAACTCGTATTGATATTATTATCGAGCAAGATAAGATAAGATACATTTTATTTTGAGTCGGCAAGATATCAACAGTACAACACAAGCTCTAAGTTAGCTTTTGAACCGACTATATAACATAAAATAATGGTAGCAATTGTACAACAGCTATAAAATTAGAATCACTGATAATAGTATACATATTTATTTGTTTCTAAGAAAAATGCTGAAAAATGTTAAAACATAACTAAGTTATGTAGGTAAGACAAATGTGCTTGTTATCAATGACTTAATTGGTAATATAAATATATATGGATTAAACAAATATCTTTTACAGGAACATCAGTCTTTTTTTAAAATATAAATATCGCTGGGGGGTATCATTATGAAAGATATTGCTTTATGCGAGTCATCAGGAATGAGGTCTCGAGAGTGATTAATAAAAGTTGAAAGAACTTGTTTCGCAATCGAGCTAAAATAAATTTGTATAAACTATGAAAGATATTCGAAGTTTCATTGGAACATGAAGATAGTTTACGTTATTTGTATGACATTACTAAAATGGACAATATTTAATAATACAATTAAAAAATAGCCAGCATACTCGCATAAAGCAAACATATTATCACATAGCACATTATTTCAATGGCCCAGTAGTGTGGATATTTAAAAGATTAAAAGGTTGTGCATGCCTTACATTTACAATCTGCTCGCCCACATGGTTCGCCGGAGGCGATGGTTAATAAGCTCAATCATCGTCAACATTTAGAATTGTTCCCATCCCAGTAGAACAACTGATTTTTTTTTTAATTGTTAAAATAAGCTATGACTCTCAAGCTTTCTGGTACTGAGTTCCGGGACTGCAAACTTGAAGTAGTTCTTACCATAATGCGTTGTCCTCACCTGTGGTACTTGAAGGATATTTGAGTATCTGACGTTATAGTTTGATTGTTTTCTTACAATAAGGTCTGATAAAACTCGTGGGGCAATCTTGAAAGTTGCTAAGGCCATAATTCTGCATCGACGCACATGTAAAGAGGGCAATTTAGCATTGATCAACACATGTTCGTAAGAACTAACATAGTTATCTTATGCAAATCTCAAAGCCCTTTCCTGGATTGTTTTCAATGTCCCTTGTGTTTGCAATGGACTCACACAGGTACATAATCAGCCCACACGACAAACAGACATACTAGGCTAAGTGTTTATGAACAATCCATCTCTAGCCAAAACTTCTAGCATACCCGGGATTAGTGAGCAAGTAATAGTTGTAACTGACTCTGATATTAAGCACTATCACGCATGATGAGAAAGACGATCCGAATGTATTCACTTACAAACAAAAACAAAAACAAAAATCACTGGACATACTTCAAATAGTATCACAATTATTAACACAATGTAAAAGGTAATTTAAAAATTCGAAAATTTAATATATTAAAAAAAACTATTCAAAATGGTTTTGAGGATGATAATTGTAAACCATTCTGGAGGTATGTCAAGTCAGTATGGGATTCCTACGGAATGACATATGTCAACACACTTGAGATGGTTCAATGTAGTGGTGTACGATTCTTTATAGGTTGCTGTCACAGCAGATACAGCCAAGATGATCCAATGCTTACAGTGGGTATCAATACTGGACAGAAGAAATGCAACCCGACTAGACCTACTATGCAAACTAGTGAAATACCAAATCGCAGTTAACAAGACAGACCATCTGTTATCACCTACACACCACTCACGTTACACAGCAGATCGTGCCTGTCAAATTCCACACTGCAGTACTAGCTACAGCCAACAGTCTTTCTTACCAAGAACTGTCAAGAAATGGATCAATCTACCTCCTGGAATTGTATCATTTAGCACAGTTGACGCTCTTTGGGCTCAGCATGTCACCTTCATCTAATCGCTAAGCAACTATGTTAAATTTGGCCAGTAACTGGTAGAGGAAGTATGTAGCAACACATCAGCATTAGCTTTAAACTATTTCCCGACTAAAACTAAGGTATCAAGTTAACGATACAAATAAACACCTGTAGCTGGAAGCATGTGGATTGAACGTATATCGGCATATTTAATCGTCGCACCCTCGTTAATCAGAGCTACTCCTTGAGAAGTATATTACTGACTTTATTTTAGGAGGATAGTGTAAGATACAATGCCCGGTGTATAGCACGGATGCACGAGACAGCGGTTTATATTTATACAAATTTATTTTAGCTCGATTGCGAAACAAGTTCTTACAACTTATATTAATCACTCTCGAGACCTCATTCCTGATGGAATCCATCGCCACGAGGGAGAGAGAAGAGGCAACGTGGAATTTAAATGCCTTGCCTAAGGGCACAATCGTAACGGCTCCAGCGGGGCTCGAACTCCGGACCTTTCGCACCTGAAGCGAACGTGCATCCACTGCGCTATCACGACTTCCACAGCGGTTTATAGTTCCATCTGGAATTCTGTTAATATTACTAAGGTCTGAAGGTGGATCGAACCTACGATCCTTGGATTTGCAATCAAATGTTTAACAACTGGACCTCTGACTCTTATTGATGTATTTAGTTAATTTACCCTAATAATAAATTATATAGCAAGGCATCATCCATATACACGTGTAGTGTAGAGTAATCCGTTGTTGAAGTGAGTATTGTTGAATGGTTCTCTTGAAGCACTTAGTTTATACAAATTTAGTTTAGCTCGATTCTTCTTCTTCTCTGTTAATGGCTAACATTCAACAATTGAGCTATTATGGCCTTGCGTGAGGGTTTAGAAAAGTGAGCTGCCAGGCCTCCTCAGCTACCATACTTCCACCAAAGAGGACACTGGTAATGTGATAAAAAAAGGTGCAACAACCTAACATCTTAAACCTTAAAAGCCCTTAAGCCTACAGTATGTACATATACTAGAAGTGTGCAAAGAGAGGTTAATAGTTGATAAGAACAAGATGAAAACAAGTGTGTTCTGTTACGGTTTCATCATCGATGCAGCAAGCGCTGACTTAAATCCTGCGATAGTCAGCGCTGACTATATGAGATGGCAGTATGTTCCATTGAACAATTGTTCTCGGAAGGTATGAGCACTTGAAATAGTCAACTGTTGTGAATGGAATGTGATATGCCAGCTGGTAATAATGTCGTGCCTGTCTGCTGTAAGGTGCGAGATAGTGTGATGGATTGACAACCACATGATTATTTACCATTTTATAGAACATAGTAAGTCGGTTTGTTTTTCTTCTACTTTCTAAAGAGTTCCATTTCAATAGGGACCCTGAAGACCGTGGTATATACTGTGAGGACTGTGAGAAATGGTATCACGCTAAGTGTCAGGGCATGAACACTTTTACATATGATTACTGGCAGACCGTGGTATATACTGTGAGGACTGTGAGAAATGGTATCACGCTAAGTGTCAGGGCATGAACACGTTTACATATGATTACCATAATGATCATAGTAGTGCACATTGGCAATGTTTAAAATGTGGAATACCTCATTTCAATACTTCTTTCTTTGATCGTAGTAAGTCTCTGGATCTTGATCAATAATTTTCATCTGTCAGTACAGACAACACCTCTATAAGATCACCAGGTGGTATACACCAAAACATACTCCTACATTGCAATACACCCAAAAACAACAACAACAAATCTGTCTGCACAGCTCCAAACAAAGATCACAGACAACCCAAACCTATGTTTCTTCTTAACTGATTGATAATTTACTGTTATGATGTTCAGGTATTTGTTCAATATCTGAAAATCATAACAGTAAATTGTTAATCAGTTAAGAAGAAAAATCATTGCTTCCAATTAATGCTAGCTACAGTACAACCTGATATAGTCTTGGGAAACGAATCCTTTGCTCAAGCCAAAAATTTAAAAAACTCAAATTTTCCCTCCAGCATATGATGTGTATTAGGCATGATAGAAAAGGCCGCACTGGAGGAGGGGTATTCATTCTTGTATCAAAAAGATTAAAAAACCATTCACCTGTTGAACTGAAATCAAACTCTGAACTAATCTGCGCCAATATAAAACAAAAAGGTAAAAAAGAGTTATTAGTATGCAGTGCCTATAGACTGGATAGAGATTTTGATTGTATTGATGAACTAGAACACACTTTATGTTTATCAGATCAAGTAAATAGCACACTATTCATTGGTGGTGACCTACATCTGGGAGATATAGAGTGGCAAACAAAAACTGTTAATCCAGGTTCCGCTCATGTAGTGGAAAGTAATAAACTTCTGGATTTTGCTGACAATTATTGTTTAACCCAGTTAGTAGAAGAACCTACTGAATTACAGAGTCAACAAAAAACTGCCTTGATGTAATGTTCATCTCAAACCCATCCTTGGCTGAGACAGTAAAAGTTATACCTGGTTTTAGTGACCATGGCCTTCCCTTGGTCGACCTAAGTTAAATCGCAAAGAGAATCGTAAACTATTTCTATGTAAGAAGGCAAATTGGACTGGCACCAAAGAATGGCTGAATATATTTATTGAACAAGATCCTGTAAAACACCTAAATGTTCAGAATGTATGGGACGCCTTTAAAAATAAACTCGAGGACGTAACAATTCAATCATTCCAACTAAAATAGTGCCTGGTAAACAAAATCTCCCCTGGCTATCTACAGAAATTATAAAAATTCACGAAAAAGAGAGATATAGCAAAATGAAAAAATCCAAAAGTCTCAAAGTTCGAAAAACTGAAACCATTAATTCAAATGAAATCTAGAAATGCTTACTGGGATTATATGAACAACATTATATGCGATACATCTGAGCATAATCATGGAACAACTAAAACTTTCTGGGGTTTTATAACGTGTCTAAGCAATGACTCCTCATAGTAACACCACTTAGAGATGGTGGCAACCTAAAATCAAATACTACTGAAATTCTCAATAAACAGTTTTCTTCTGTATTTGTAAATGATGACGACACAAACATCCCAGATCTTGGGCCTAGTAATTTTGCATCGATGCCGAATATACATGTCACACTAAACGGAGTTAGTAAACTACTAAAAAAATCTAAACCCTCATAAGGCTGTTGACCCTCATGCCATTAAACCAATTGTCTTAAAAGAATGTGCTAATGAGATAGCACATATCTTCACTAAACTTTTCAACATGTCATTATAGAAATCATATTATTCCCTCAGACTGGTCCCACGCTTTTGTAATACCTATCTTCAAAAAAGGAGAAAAGTATAAAGTGAGTAATTACAGACCTGTATCCTTACCTTGCATAGCAGGTAAATTACTCGAACACAGAGTAGTTAGTAACATACTAGATCACTTAGACTTAAATAAAGTCCTAGTAGACAACCAACATGGCTTCCGTGCTCTTGCGAAACCAAACGTGTGGGTTTCATACATGACCTATCACAGTCTATACAGTGGGGCCAAGTGAATGTCGCCATAATGGATTTTAGTAAGATGTGGTCCATCATGTTAGATTACAGCATAAGCTAGCTCACTATATCATCGGGGGTAGTGAAAAGTTTCTTGGGTGAAAGCTTTCTTAGGTCATAGAAAGCAACATGTTGTTGTTGATGGGGCGACATCTACTTCGGCACCTGTACACCATGTAATTACAGTATGATGTAGACAAGCTAGCAGAATGGGAGCTGACATGGATGATGAGCTTCAACATCAGTAAATGCCATATCATGCATGTCACACTATCAAAACGAAAGATCACAACAGTATCTACCCTGCACAAACAAACTTTATCTACCGTCTACAGCTGGGCTCGAACACCTCACCTGAAGCAACTGCGTTATCACGAATTCCACCATTTCATTTATCACCAAGTATTTGGTGATGGTGCAATAAAGGTTAGCAACTGGAGGAAGCATTTATTTTAAACGAATCGTGTTATTATATAACACAACACTTGTATAATATTAAACGAAGTTTTATTTCGATAAAATACCTTAAATTTTGTCACTTTTCGATCTTTGCGCTCTTTGTGCCCAGAATCTCATTTGCGCTAATAAGGCTATTACCGGAAGTTAAAATAATTTGGTGTCCGGCAGATTTATTTGGTTCTCGGTTCACCCTCACTTAGCAACACTCGTCAATACTGTTGTAAAATCATAATTCTTCTTCCAAATATCAAATAACTGTGATATCTTTCACTTATTAAACAAACAGGATCATGGAAGGTAATGACCAGCTTGTAGTGGCAGTAATATAGTATAAGAATTAACTATGAGGCTATGTTTGTAGACAGGCGGACATGTTTGGCTAGAATACTCATTATACTGAAGAGCTGAATAGTGACCAAAAAGAGCTGAACAGTTAATTACTCGAAATGCAGCTGCAACACTAGTCGGACAGCTTTACGCAAATGATCTTGGTGGGCCATTGTTCTGCCGATACCGAACTACAGTAGGAGAGTCCCAACATAAGCTAATTAGCTGTCTGTCCAATCCTATTTCTGTATCATGTTTGCTCATATTATCGGACATCTAACACCGAAAAACGATGATCGGCAATACAAATTATATCATAGAATTGTTCTTTTTGTCTTAATGAATAAACAAAACCTTCAATTTTAACTCGCAATAAACAAAAACAACAAATTTATATGTTTATATTATTTTTGACATTAAGCGCTGTCTCATAACTTTTAGTCGGGTGAAATTTTTATTCTATTAGACATATCAATATTCTTTTGCTAATGCCTAGTAATGGTAATTGAAATTTGTTTTGATTGTTTTGATTTTGACAACCACTGATCAATTAAATAACTAATGCTTTTGACAAAACTAACTAGTGTTTAAAACATGCACTCCCATCACTGGAGCTGCACTCCCATCACTGGAGCCGCACTCCCATCACTGGAGCAAGATAATTGCTTAGTACTGGTTCAACCATTAAGACAACTGAGATAGACTAAGCCAGCCCAGGAAAACATGTCTCGGGCCTTTCCCCAGAAAATTATTGAAGCGCTTGAATTTTGTTTTATGAAAGCCAATTTCTATCGACGGGGAATTTGTCACTTTAAGAGTAACTTGTTTACAAGGTAATATAATGATCACTTTAAGAGTAACTTGTTTACAAGGTAATATAACGCTCACTTTAAGAGTAACTTGTTTACAAGGTAATATAACACTCACTTTAAGAGTAACTTGTTTACAAGGTAATATAACACTTACTTCATAATAACTCAGATGCATTCACACATTAGTGAATGGTACATATGTTTCTCCATAATATTATCTATTTCTAAATCGTTTTTTAACAGGTGTATATCTTTAAAGATAATAATTAAAGATATTGGCTTAAGCTTCGTTATTCATTCATAATGTGCAGTGCATACATATCTATTGTGCAGTGCATACATATCTATTGTGCATTGCATACATATCTATTGTGCAGTGCATACATATCTACTGTGCAGTGCATACATATCTACTGTGCAGTGCATACATATCTATTGTGCAGTGCATACATATCTATTGTGCAGTGCATACATATCTATTGTACAGTGCATACATATCTATTGTGCAGTGCATACATATCTATTGTGCAGTGCATACATATCTATTGTGCAGTGCATACATATCTATTGTGCAGTGCATACATATCTATTGTGCAGTGCATACATATCTATTGTGCAGTGCATACATATCGATTGTGCAGTGCATACATATCTATTGTGCAGTGCATGCATATCTATTGTGCAGTGCATACATATCTATTGTGCAGTGCATGCATATCTATTGTACAGTGCATGCATATCTATTGTGCAGTGCATACATATCTATTGTGCAGTGCATACATATCTATTGTGCAGTGCATACATATCTATTGTGCAGTGCATACATATCTATTGTGCAGTGCATACATATCTATTGTGCAGTGCATACATATATATTGTGCAGTGCATACATACATATCTATTGTGCAGTGCATACATATCTATTGTGCAGTGCATACATACATATCTATTGTGCAGTGCATACATATCTATTGTGCAGTGCATACATATCTATTGTGCAGTGCATACATATCTATTGTGCAGTGCATGCATATCTACTGTGCATATCTATTGTGCAGTGCATGCATATCTATTGTGCAGTGCATGCATATCTATTGTGCAGTGCATGTATATCTATTGTGCAGTGCATACATATCTATTGTGCAGTGCATACATATCTACTGTGCAGTGCATACATATCTACTGTGCAGTGCATACATATCTATTGTGCAGTGCATACATATCTACTGTGCAGTGCATACATATCTATTGTGCAGTGCATACATATCTATTGTGCAGTGCATACATATCTATTGTGCAGTGCATACATATCTATTGTGCAGTGCATACATATATATTGTGCAGTGCATACATATCTATTGTGCAGTGCATGCATATCTAGTGTGCATATCTATTGTGCAGTGCATGCATATCTATTGTGCAGTGCATGCATAACTATTGTGCAGTGCATACATATCTATTGTGCAGTGCATACATATCTACTGTGCAGTGCATACATATCTACTGTGCAGTGCATACATATCTACTGTGCAGTGCATACATATCTACTGTGCAGTGCATACATATCTATTGTGCAGTGCATACATATCTATTGTGCAGTGCATACATATCTATTGTGCAGTGCATACATATCTATTGTGCAGTGCATACATATCTATTGTGCAGTGCATACATATCTATTGTGCAGTGCATACATATCTACTGTGCAGTGCATACATATCTACTGTGCAGTGCATACATATCTATTGTGCAGTGCATACATATCTACTGTGCAGTGCATACATATCTATTGTGCAGTGCATACATATCTATTGTGCAGTGCATACATATCTATTGTGCAGTGCATACATATCTATTGTGCAGTGCATACATATCTATTGTATACAAAACGAAAACAGCTTAAATTAAAGATATTGATTAACTGTAAGTATATTTTTCTTTCACTGCTTCTGAATAGACGAAGCTGCCGTGTTACACATTGCACACTCAGCTGAACATATCAATGTTACACAAAGACATGTTGAAGATGATGAAGGTACCACACTGTTGTAAAACTGTTGTCTACTCTATATGTACATATATATTATACAGGTGTAATATTTTCAGGTTCAGTAAAATGTAAGAAGTTTATGAAGTTTGTGTATAATACTGAAAATGAAAGTGATTATGTAGTAAATATTTAATTATATATAATTATTTGTAACAGGTGTCAGATTTAGGGGGAAATGAATTCCTTTATTTTGTTCCCTCATAATTATAATAACATTTTCTATGCATGAAACACCATGTAATAACACTTACTATGCATTATACAATATGTAATAACACTTACTATGCACTATACAACATGTAATAACACTTACTATACATTATACAACATGTAATAACACTCACTATGCATTATACACCATGTAATAACACTCGCTATGCATTATACACCATGTAATAACACTCACTATGCATTATACAACATGTAATAACACTCACTATGCATTATACACCATGTAATAACACTCACTATGCATTATACAACATGTAATAACACTCACTATGCATTATACAACATGTAATAACACTTACTATGCATTACACACACCATGTAATAACACTCACTATGCATTATACAACATGTAATAACATTTACTATGCATTATACACCATGTAATAAAACGTACTATGCATTATGCACCATGTAATAACATTCACTATACATTATTCAACATGTAATAACACTCGTTATGCATTATACACCATGTAATAACACTTATTATACATTATACAACATGTAATAACACTCACTATGCATTATACAACATGTAATAACACTCACTATGCATTATACAACATGTAATAACACTCACTATACATTATACAACATGTAATAACACTCACTATGCATTATACAACATGTAATAACACACACTATACATTATACACCATGTAATAACACTCACTATACATTATACAACATGTAATAACACTCACTATGCATTATACACCATGTAATAACACTCACTATACATTACACAACATGTAATAACACTCACTATACATTATACACCATGTAATAACACTCACTATGCATTATACAACATGTAATAACACTCACTATACATTATACAACGTAATAACACTCACTATGCATTATACAACATGTAATAACACTCACTATGCATTATACACCATGTAATAACACTCACTATACATTATACAACATGTAATAACACTCACTATACACCATGTAATAACACTTACTATGCATTATACACCATGTAATAACACTCACTATGCATTATACACCATGTAATAACACTTACTATACATTATACAACATGTAATAACACTCACTATGCATTATACAACATGTAATAACACTCACTATGCATTATACAACATGTAATAACACTCACTATGCATTATACACCATGTAATAACACTCACTATACATTATACAACATGTAATAACACTCACTATACATTATACACCATGTAATAACACTCACTATGCATTATACACCATGTAATAACACTCACTATACATTATACACCATGTAATAACACTTACTATACATTATACAACATGTAATAACACTCACTATGCATTATACACCATGTAATAACACTCACTATACATTATACAACATGTAATAACACACACTATACATTATACACCATGTAATAACACTCACTATACATTATACAACATGTAATAACACTCACTATACATTATACACCATGTAATAACACTCACTATGCATTATACAACATGTAATAACACTCACTATACATTATACACCATGTAATAACACTCACTATGCATTATACAAAATGTAATAACACTCACTATGTATTATACACCATGTAATAACACTTACTATGCATTATACACCATGTAATAACACTCACTATGCATTATACAACATGTAATAACTCTCACTATGCATTATACAACATGAATAACACTCACTATACATTATACACCATGTAATAACACTCACTATGCATTATACACCATGTAATAACACTCACTATGCATTATACAACATGTAATAACACTCACTATACATTATACACCATGTAATAACACTCACTATACATTATACAACATGTAATAACACTCACTATGCATTATACAACATGTAATAACACTCACTATGCATTATACACCATGTAATAACACTTACTATGCATTATACACCATGTAATAACACTCACTATGCATTATACAACATGTAATAACACTCACTATGCATTATACAACATGTAATAACACTCACTATGCATTATACAACATGTAATAACACTCACTATACATTATACAACGTAATAACACTCACTATGCATTATACAACATGTAATAACACTCACTATGCATTATACACCATGTAATAACACTCACTATACATTATACAACATGTAATAACACTCATTATACACCATGTAATAACACTTACTATGCATTATACACCATGTAATAACACTCACTATGCATTATACACCATGTAATAACACTCACTATGCATTATACAACATGTAATAACACTCACTATGCATTATACAACATGTAATAACACTCACTATGCATTATACAACATGTAATAACACTCACTATGCATTATACACCATGTAATAACACTCACTATGCATTATACAACATGTAATAACACTCACTATGCATTATACACCATGTAATAACACTCACTATGCATTATACACCATGTAATAACACTCACTATGCATTATACACCATGTAATAACACTCACTATACATTATACAACATGTAATAACACTCACTATGCATTATACACCATGTAATAACACTCACTATACATTATACAACATGTAATAACACTCACTATACATTATACACCATGTAATAACACTCACTATGCATTATACAACATGTAATAACACTCACTATGCATTATACACCATGTAATAACACTCACTATACATTATACAACATGTAATAACACTCACTATGCATTATACACCATGTAATAACACTCACTATGCATTATACAACATGTAATAACACTCACTATGCATTATACACCATGTAATAACACTCACTATACATTATACAACATGTAATAACACTCACTATGCATTATACAACATGTAATAACACTCACTATGCATTATACACATGAATAACACTACTATCATTATACAACATGTAATAACACTCACTATACATTATACACCATGTAATAACACTCACTATGCATTATACAACATGTAATAACACTCACTATGCATTATACAACATGTAATAACACTCACTATGCATTATACACCATGTAATAACACTACTATGCATTATACACCATGTAATAACACTCACTATGCATTATACAACATGTAATAACACTCACTATGCATTATACACCATGTAATAACACTCACTATGCATTATACAACATGTAATAACACTTACTATGCATTATACACCATGTAATAACACTCACTATGCATTATACACCATGTAATAACACTTACTATGCATTATACACCATGTAATAACATACTATGCATTATCACATGTAATAACACTCACTATACATTATTCACCATGTAATAACACTCGTTATGCATTATACACCATGTAATAACACTCACTATACATTATACAACATGTAATAACACTCACTATGCATTATACAACATGTAATAACACTCACTATGCATTATACAACATGTAATAACACTCACTATACATTATACAACATGTAATAACACTCACTATGCATTATACAACATGTAATAACACTTATTATACATTATACAACATGTAATAACACTCACTATGCATTATACAACATGTAATAACACTTATTATACATTATACAACATGTAATAACACTCACTATGCATTATACACCATGTAATAACACTCACTGTGCATTATACAACATGTAATAACACTCACTATGCATTATACACCATGTAATAACACTCACTATACATTATACAACATGTAATAACACTCGCTATGCATTATACACCATGTAATAACACTCACTATACATTATACAACATGTAATAACACTCACTATACATTATACACCATGTAATAACACTCACTATGCATTATACAACATGTAATAACACTCACTATGCATTATACAACATGTAATAACACTTATTATACATTATACAACATGTAATAACACTCACTATGCATTATACAACATGTAATAACACTTATTATACATTATACAACATGTAATAACACTTATTATACATTATACAACATGTAATAACACTCACTATGCATTATACAACATGTAATAACACTCACTATGCATTATACAACATGTAATAACACTCGCTATGCATTATACACCATGTAATAACACTCACTATACATTATACAACATGTAATAACATTCACTATACATTATGCACCATGTAATAACACTCACTATACATTACACAACATGTAATAACACTCACTATACATTATACACCATGTAATAACACTCACTATACATTATACACCATGTAATAACACTCACTATGCATTATACAACATGTAATAACACTCACTATACATTATACACCATGTAATAACACTCACTATGCATTATACACCATGTAATAACACTCACTATGCATTATACACCATGTAATAACACTCACTATGCATTATACAACATGTAATAACACTCACTATGCATTATACACCATGTAATAACACTTACTATGCATTATACACCATGTAATAACACTCACTATGCATTATACAACATGTAATAACACTCACTATGCATTATACACCATGTAATAACACTTACTATGCATTATACAACATGTAATAACACTCACTATGCATTATACAACATGTAATAACACTCACTATGCATTATACAGCATGTAATAAGACTCAATATGCATTATACATGTAATAACACTTACTATACATTATACAACATGTACTAACACTTACTATACATTATAAAACATGTAATAACACTCACTATGCAGTATACAACATGTAATAACACTCACTATGCATTATACACCATGTAATAACACTTACTATGCATTATGCACCATGTAATAACACTTACTATGCATTATACACCATGTAATAACATTCACTATACATTATACAACATGTAATAACACTCACTATGCATTATACAACATGTAATAACACTTACTATGCATTATACAACATGTAATAAGACTCAATATGCATTAAACACCATGTAATAACACTCACTATGCAGTATACACCATCTAATAACACTTACTATGCATTATGCACCATGTAATAACACTTACTATGCATTATACACCATGTAATAACACTTACTATGCATTATACACCATGTAATAACATTCACTATACATTATACAACATGTAATAACACTCACTATGCATTATACAACATGTAATAACACTTACTATGCATTATAAACCATGTAATAACACTTACTATGCATTATACAACATGTAATAACACTTACTATACATTATACAATATGTAATAACACTAACTATGCATTATACAACATGTAATAACACTCACTATGCAGTATACAACATGTAATAACACTTACTATACATTATACAACATGTAATAACACTCACTATGCATTATACAACATGTAATAACACTCGCTATGCATTATACACCATGTAATAACACTTACTATACATTATACAACATGTAATAACACTCACTATGTATTATACACCATGTAATAACACTCACTATGCATTATACAACATGTAATAACACTCACTATACATTATACAACATGTAATAACACACACTATACATTATACACCATATAATAACACTCACTATACATTATACAACATGTAATAACACACACTATACATTATACACCATGTAATAACACTCACTATACATTATACAACATGTAATACCACTCACTATGCATTATGCACCATGTAATAACACTCACTATACATTACACAACATGTAATAACACTCACTATACATTATACACCATGTAATAACACTCACTATGCATTATACAACATGTAATAACACTCACTATACATTATACACCATGTAATAACACTCACTATACATTATACAACATGTAATAACACTCACTATGCATTATACAACATGTAATAACACTCACTATGCATTATACAACATGTAATAAGACTCAATATGCATTAAACACCATGTAATAACACTCACTATGCATTATACACCATGTAATAACATTTACTATGCATTATACACCATGTAATAAAACGTACTATGCATTATGCACCATGTAATAACATTCACTATACATTATACAACATGTAATAACACTCACTATGCATTATACAACATGTAATAACACTCACTATGCATTACACAACATGTAATAACACTCACTATGCATTATACAACATGTAATAACACTTACTATACATTATACAACATGTAATAACACCCAATATACATTATACACCATGTAATAACACTTACTATACATTATACAACATGTAATAACACTTACTATACATTATACAACATGTAATAACACTCACTATGCATTATATAACATGTAATACCACTCACTATGCATTATTCAACATGTAATAACACTCGCTATGCATTATACAACATGTAATAACACTCACTATACATTATACAACATGTAATAACACTCACTATGCATTATACACCATGTAATAACACTCAATATACATTATACAACATGTAATAACACTCACTATACATTATACACCATGTAATAACACTCACTATACATTATACAACATGTAATAACACTCACTATACATTATGCACCATGTAATAACACTCACTATACATTACACAACATGTAATAACACTCACTATACATTATACACCATGTAATAACACTCACTATACATTATACACCGTGTAATAACACTTACTATACATTATACAACATGTAATAACACTCACTATGCATTATACAACATGTAATAACACTCACTATGCATTATACACCATGTAATAACACTCACTATACATTATACACCATGTAATAACACTCACTATGCATTATACAACATGTAATAACACTCACTATACATTATACACCATGTAATAACACTTACTATACATTATACAACATGTAATAACACTCACTATGCATTATACAACATGTAATAACACTCGCTATGCATTATACACCATGTAATAACACTCACTATGCATTATACAACATGTAATAACACTGACTATGTATTATACACCATGTAATAACACTCACTATGCATTATACATGTAATAACACTCGCTATGCATTATACACCATGTAATAACAATTACTATACATTATACAACATGTAATAACACTCACTATGCATTATACAACATGTAATAACACTCACTATGCATTATACAACATGTAATAACACTTACTATGCATTATACACCATGTAATAACACTCACTATGCATTATACACCATGTAATAACACTCACTATGCATTATACACCATGTAATAACACTCGCTATACATTATACAACATGTAATAACACACACTATACATTATACACCATATAATAACACTCACTATACATTATACAACATGTAATAACACACACTATGCATTATACACCATGTAATAACACTCACTATACATTATACAACATGTAATACCACTCACTATACATTATGCACCATGTAATAACACTCACTATACATTACACAACATGTAATAACACTCACTATACATTATACACCATGTAATAACACTTCTATGCATTATACAACATGTAATAACACTCACTATGCATTATACACCATGTAATAACACTTACTATGCATTAGACAACATGTAATAACACTCACTATGCATTATACAACATGTAATAACACTCACTATGCATTATACAGCATGTAATAAGACTCAATATGCATTATACATGTAATAACACTTACTATACATTATACAACATGTACTAACACTTACTATACATTATAAACATGTAATAACACTCACTATGCAGTATACAACATGTAATAACACTCACTATGCATTATACACCATGTAATAACACTTACTATGCATTATCACCATGTAATAACACTCACTATGCATTATACACATGTAATAATTTTTTTGTTTTTTATACACATGTAATAACACTTACTATGCATTATACACCATGTAATAACACTCACTATACATTATACAACATGTAATAACACTCACTATGCATTATACAACATGTAATAACACTCACTATGCATTATACAACATGTAATAAACTCACTATGCATTATACACCATGTAATAACACTTACTATGCATTATACACCATGTAATAACATCACTATACATTATACAACATGTAATAACACTCACTATGCATTATACAACATGTAATAACACTCACTATGCATTATACAACATGTAATAACACTCACTATGCATTATACACCATGTAATAACACTCACTATGCATTATACACCATGTAATAACACTCACTATACATTATACACCATGTAATAACACTCACTATACATTATACACCATGTAATAACACTCACTATGCATTATACAACATGTAATAACACTCACTATACATTATACACCATGTAATAACACTCACTATACATTATACAACATGTAATAACACTCACTATACATTATACACCATGTAATAACACTCACTATACATTACACAACATGTAATAACACTCACTATACATTATACACCATGTAATAACACTCACTATGCATTATACAACATGTAATAACATTTTTTGTTTTTTTTCATGTAATAACACTCACTATGCATTATACAAAATGTAATAACACTCACTATGTATTATACAACATGTAATAACACTTACTATGCATTATACACCATGTAATAACACTCACTATGCATTATACAACATGTAATAACTCTCACTATGCATTATACAACATGTAATAACACTTACTATACATTATACAACATGTAATAACACTCACTATGCATTATACAACACATAATAACACTCGCTATGCATTATACAACATGAATAACACTCACTATACATTATACACCATGTAATAACACTCACTATGCATTATTCACCATGTAATAACACTCACTATGCATTATACAACATGTAATAACACTCACTATGCATTATACACCATGTAATAACACTTACTGTACAGTATACACCATGTAATAACACTCACTATGCATTATACAACATGTAATAACACTCACTATGCATTATACACCATGTAATAACACTTACTATGCATTATACACCATGTAATAACACTCAATATGCATTATACAACATGTAATAACACTCACTATGCATTATACAACATGTAATAACACTCACTATGCATTATACAACATGTAATAAGACTCAATATGCATTAAACACCATGCAATAACACTCACTATGCATTATACACCATGTAATAACATTTACTATGCATTATACACCATGTAATAAAACGTACTATGCATTATGCACCATGTAATAACATTCACTATACATTATACAACATGTAATAACACTCACTATGCATTATACAACATGTAATAACACTTACAATGCATTATACACCATGTAATAACACTTACTATGCATTATACAACATGTAATAACACTTATTATACATTATACAACATGTAATAACACTCACTATGCATTATACAACATGTAATAACACTCACTATGCATTATACAGCATGTAATAACACTCGCTATGCATTATACACCATGTAATAACACTCACTATGCATTATACAACATGTAATAACACTCACTATACATTATACACCATGTAATAACACTCACTATGCATTATACAACATGTAATAACACTCACTATGCATTAAACAACATGTAATAACACTCGCTATGCATTATACACCATGTAATAACACTCACTATACATTATACACCATATAATAACACTCACTATACATTATACACCATGTAATAACACTCACTATACATTATACACCATGTAATAACACTCACTATACATTATACACCATGTAATAACACTCACTATACATTATACACCATATAATAACACTCACTATACACCATGTAATAACACACACTATACATTATACACCATGTAATAACACTCACTATACATTATACAACATGTAATAACACTCACTATACATTATACACCATGTAATAACACTCACTATACATTACACAACATGTAATAACACTCACTATACATTATACACCATGTAATAACACTCACTATGCATTATACAACATGTAATAACATTCACTATACATTATACACCATGTAATAACACTCACTATGCATTATACAACATGTAATAACACTCACTATGCATTATACACCATGTAATAACACTCACTATGCATTATACAACATGTAATGACACTCACTATGCATTATACACCATGTAATAACACTCACTATGCATTATACAACATGTAATAACACACACTATACATTATACACCATGTAATAACACTCACTATACATTATACACCATGTAATAACACTCACTATACACCATGTAATAACACACACTATACATTATACACCATGTAATAACACTCACTATACATTACACAACATGTAATAACACTCACTATACATTATACACCATGTAATAACACTCACTATACATTACACAACATGTAATAACACTCACTATACATTATACACCATGTAATAACACTCACTATGCATTATACAACATGTAATAACACTCACTATGCATTATACAACATGTAATAACACTCGCTATGCATTATACACCATGTAATAACACTCACTATGCATTATACAACATGTAATAACACTCACTATGCATTATACAACATGTAATAACACTCACTATACATTATACACCATGTAATAACACTCACTATACATTATACACCATGTAATAACACTCACTATACATTATACACCATGTAATAACACTCACTATACATTATACACATGTAATAACACTCACTATCATTATCATGTAATAACACTCACTATCATTATACATGTTTTTACATTATACACCATATAATAACACTCACTATACATTATACACCATGTAATAACACACACTATACATTATACACCATGTAATAACACTCACTATACATTATACAACATGTAATAACACTCACTATACATTATACACCATGTAATAACACTCACTATACATTACACAACATGTAATAACACTCACTATACATTATACACCATGTAATAACACTCACTATGCATTATACAACATGTAATAACATTCACTATACATTATACACCATGTAATAACACTCACTATACATTATACAACATGTAATAACACTCACTATGCATTATACACCATGTAATAACACTCACTATGCGTTATACAACATGTAATGACACTCACTATGCATTATACACCATGTAATAACACTCACTATGCATTATACAACACGTAATAACACTCACTATGCATTATACAACATGTAATAACACTCACTATACATTATACACCATGTAATAACACTTACTATGCATTATACAACATGTAATAACATTTACTATACATTATACAACATGTAATAACACTCACTATGCATTATACAACATGTAATAAGTTAATAACACTCACTATACATTATACACAAGATATAACACTCACTATGCATTATACACCATGTAATAACACTCACTATACATTATACAACATGTAATAACACTCACTATGCATTATACAACATGTAATAACACTTATTATACATTATACAACATGTAATAACACTCACTATGCATTATACAACATGTAATAACACTCACTATGCATTATACAACATGTAATAACACTCACTATGCATTATACAACATGTAATAACACTCACTATACAGTATACACCATGTAATAACACTCACTATACATTATACAACATGTAATAACACTCACTATGCATTATACAACATGTAATAACACTCACTATACATTATACAACATGTAATAACACTCGCTATGCATTATACACCATGTAATAACTCTCACTATACATTATACAACATGTAATAACACTCACTATACATTATGCACCATGTAATAACACTCACTATACATTACATAACATGTAATAACACTCACTATACATTATACACCATGTAATAACACTCACTATACATTATACACCATGTAATAACACTCACTATGCATTATACAACATGTAATAACACTCACTATACATTATACACCATGTAATGACACTCACTATGCATTATACAACATGTAATAACACTCACTATGCATTATACAACATGTAATAACACTCACTATACATTATACACCATGTAATAACACTCACTATGCATTATACAAAATGTAATAACACTCACTATGTATTATACACCATGTAATAACACTTACTATGCATTATACACCATGTAATAACACTCACTATGCATTATACAACATGTAATAACTCTCACTATGCATTATACAACATGAATAACACTCACTATACATTATACACCATGTAATAACACTCACTATGCATTATACACCATGTAATAACACTCACTATGCATTATACAACATGTAATAACACTCACTATACATTATACACCATGTAATAACACTCACTATACATTATACACCATGTAATAACACTCACTATGCATTATACAAAATGTAATAACACTCACTATGTATTATACACCATGTAATAACACTTACTATGCATTATACACCATGTAATAACACTCACTATGCATTATACAACATGTAATAACTCTCACTATGCATTATACAACATGAATAACACTCACTATACATTATACACCATGTAATAACACTCACTATGCATTATACACCATGTAATAACACTCACTATGCATTATACAACATGTAATAACACTCACTATGCATTATACACCATGTAATAACACTTACTATACATTATACACCATGTAATAACACTCACTATGCATTATACACCATGTAATAACATTTACTATGCATTATACACCATGTAATAAAACGTACTATGCATTATACACCATGTAATAACATTCACTATACATTATACAACATGTAATAACACTCACTATGCATTATACACCATGTAATAACACTTACTATGCATTATACACCATGTAATAACACTTACTAGGCATTATACAACATGTAATAACACTCACTATGCATTATACAACATGTAATAACACTCACTATGCATTATACACCATGTAATAACACTCACTATTTTACACCATGTAATAACACTCACTATACATTATACACCATGTAATAACACTCACTATACATTATACACCATGTAATAACACTCACTATACATTATACAACATGTAATAACACTCACTATACACATGTAATAACACTCACTATACATTATACACCATGTAATAACACTCACTATACATTATACACATGTAATAACACTCACTATGCATTATACACCATGTAATAACACTCACTATACATTATACAACATGTAATAACACTCACTATGCATTATACACCATGTAATAACACTCACTATGCATTATACACCATGTAATAACACTCACTATACACCATGTAATAACACTCACTATACATTATACAACATGTAATAACACTCACTATGCATTATACACCATGTAATAACACTCACTATACATTATACAACATGTAATAACACTCACTATACATTATACACCATGTAATAACACTCACTATACATTATACAACATGTAATAACACTCACTATGCATTATACACCATGTAATAACACTCACTATGCATTATACAACATGTAATAACACTCACTATGCATTATACACCATGTAATAACACTCACTATGCATTATACAACATGTAATAACACTCATTATGCATTATACAACATGTAATAACACTCACTATGCATTATACAACATGTAATAACACTCACTATGCATTATACAACATGTAATAACACTCACTATGCATTATACAACATGTAATAACACTCACTATGCATTATACAACATGTAATAACACTCACTATGCATTATACAACATGTAATAACACTCATTATGCATTATACACCATGTAATAACACTTACTATGCATTATACACCATGTAATAACACTCACTATGCATTATACAACACGTAATAACACTCACTATGCATTATACAACATGTAATAACACTCACTATGCATTATACACCATGTAATAACACTTACTATGCAGTATACACCATGTAATAACACTCGCTATGCATTATACAACATGTAATAACACTTACTATGCATTATACACCATGTAATAACACTTACTATGCAGTATACACCATGTATTAACACTTACTATGCATTATACACCATGTAATAACACTTACTATGCATTATACAACATGTAATAACACTTACGATGCAGTATACACCATGTAATAACACTTACTATGCATTATACACCATGTAATAACACTCACTATGCATTATACAACATGTAATAACATTTACTATACATTATACAACATGTAATAACACTCACTATGCATTATACAACATGTAATAACATTTACTATACATTATACAACATGTAATAACACTCACTATGCATTATACAACATGTAATAACACTCACTATACATTATACACCATGTAATAACACTCACTATACATTATACACCATGTAATAACACTCACTATACATTATACACCATGTAATAACACTCACTATACATTATACACCATGTAATAACACTCACTATACATTACACAACATGTAATAACACTCACTATGCATTATGCACCATGTAATAACACTTACTATACATTATACAACATGTAATAACACTCACTATGCATTATACACCATGTAATAACACTCACTATGCATTATACAACCGTAATAACACTCGCTATGCATTATGCACCATGTAATAACACTTACTATACATTATACAACATGTAATAACACTCACTATGCATTATACAACATGTAATAACACTCACTATGCATTATACAACATGTAATAACACTCACTATGCATTATACACATGTAATAACACTTACTATGCATTATACACCATGTAATACACTTACTATGCATTATACACCATGTAATAACACTCACTATGCATTATACACATGTAATAACACTCACTATGCATTATACACCATGTAATAACACTCACTATGCATTATACAACATGTAATAACACTCACTATGCATTATACACCATGTAATAACACTCACTATGCATTATACAACATGTAATAACACTCACTATGCATTATACACCATGTAATAACACTCACTATGCATTATACACCATGTAATAAAACTCGCTATGCATTATACACCATGTAATAACACTCACTATACATTATACAACATGTAATAACACTTACTATGCATTATACACCATGTAATAACACTCACTATGCAGTATACACCATGTAATAAAACTCGCTATGCATTATACACCATGTAATAACACTCACTATACATTATACACCATGTAATAACACTTACTATGCATTATACACATGTAATAACATTTACTATACATTATACAACATGTAATAACACTTACTATACATTATACACCATGTAATAACATTCACTATGCATTATACAACACATAATAACACTCGCTATGCATTATGCACCATGTAATAACACTTACTATACATTATACAATATGTAATAACACTAACTATGCATTATACACCATGTAATAACACTCACTATGCATTATACAACATGTAATAACACTTACTATGCATTATACAACATGTAATAACACTCACTATGCATTATACAACATGTAATAACACTTACTATGCATTATACACCATGTAATAACACTTACTATGCATTATACACCATGTAATAACACTCACTATGCATTATACAACATGTAATAACACTTACTATGCATTATACACATGTAATAAGACTTATATGCATTATACACCATGTAATAACACTTACTATGCATTATACACCATGTAATAACACTTACTATGCATTATACAACATGTAATAACACTCACTATGCATTATACAACATGTAATAACACTCAATATGCATTATACACCATGTAATAACACTCACTATGCATTATACACCATGTAATAACACTCACTATGCATTATACACCATGTAATAACACTCACTATGCATTATACACCATGTAATAACACACACTACATTATACACCATGTAATAACACTCACTATGCATTATACAACATGTAATAACACTCACTATGCATTATACACCATGTAATAACACTTACTATGCATTATACACCATGTAATAACACTCACTATACATTATACACATGTAATAACACTCACTATACATTATACACCATGTAATAACACCCAATATACATTATACAACATGTAATAACACTCACTATACATTATACACCATGTAATAACACTCACTATGCATTATACACCATGTAATAACACTCACTATACATTATACACCATGTAATAACACTCACTATACATTATACAACATGTAATAACACTCACTATGCATTATACACCATGTAATAACACTCACTATGCATTATACACCATGTAATAACACTTACTATGCATTATACACCATGTAATAACATTCACTATACATTAACAACATGTAATAACACTCACTATGCATTATACAACATGTAATAACACTTACTATGCATTATACACCATGTAATAACACTTACTATGCATTATACAACATGTAATAACACTTACTATACATTATACAACATGTAATAACACTCACTATGCATACTACAACATGTAATAACACTCACTATGCATTATACAACATGTAATAACACTCGCTATGCATTATACACCATGTAATAACACTTACTATGCATTATACACCATGTAATAACACTCATTATGCATTATACAACATGTAATAACACTCACTATGCATTATACAACATGTAATAACACTCACTATGCATTATACAACATGTAATAACACTTACTATGCATTATACACCATGTAATAGCACTTACTATGCATTACACACCATGTAATAACACTTACTATGCATTATACAACATGTAATAACATTTACTATGCATTATACAACATGTAATAAGTTAATAACACTCACTATACATTATACACAATGTAATAACACTCACTATGCATTATACACCATGTAATAACACTCACTATGCATTATACAACATGTAATAACACTCACTATGCATTATACACCATGTAATAACACTCTCTATGCATTATACAACATGTAATAACACTCACTATGCATTATACACCATGTAATTACACTTACTATGCATTATACACCATGTAATAACACTTACTATGCATTACACACCATGTAATAACATTTACTATGCATTATACACCATGTAATATCACTCACTATGCATTATACACCATGTAATAACACTCACTATGCATTATACACCATGTAATAACACTCACTATGCATTATACACCATGTAATAACACTCACTATGCAGTATACAACATGTAATAAGTTAATAACACTCACTATGCATTATACACAATGTAATAACACTCACTATGCATTATACACCATGTAATAACACTCACTATGCATTATACAACATGTAATAACACTCACTATGCATTATACACCATGTAATAACACTCACTATGCATTATACACCATGTAATAACACTTACTATGCATTACACACCATGTAATAACATTTACTATGCATTATACACCATGTAATAACACTCACTATGCATTATACACCATGTAATAACAATCACTATGCATTATACACCATGTAATAACACTCACTATGCATTATACACCATGTAGTAACACTCACTATGCATTATACACCATGTAATAACACTCACTATGCATTATACAACATGTAATAACATTTACTATACATTATACAACATGTAATAACACTCACTATGCATTATACAACATGTAATAACATTTACTATACATTATACAACATGTAATAACACTCACTATGCATTATACAACATGTAATAACACTCACTATACATTATACACCATGTAATAACACTCACTATACATTATACACCATGTAATAACACTCACTATACATTATACACCATGTAATAACACTCACTATACATTATACACCATGTAATAACACTCACTATACATTATACACCATGTAATAACACTCACTATACATTACACAACATATAATAACACTCACTATGCATTATGCACCATGTAATAACACTTACTATACATTATACAACATGTAATAACACTCACTATGCATTATACACCATGTAATAACACTCACTATGCATTATACAACACGTAATAACACTCGCTATGCATTATGCACCATGTAATAACACTTACTATACATTATACAACATGTAATAACACTCACTATGCATTATACAACATGTAATAACACTCACTATGCATTATACAACATGTAATAACACTCACTATGCATTATACAACATGTAATAACACTTACTATGCATTATACACCATGTAATAACACTTACTATGCATTATACACCATGTAATAACACTCACTATGCATTATACAACATGTAATAACACTCACTATGCATTATACACCATGTAATAACACTCACTATGCATTATACAACATGTAATAACACTCACTATGCATTATACACCATGTAATAACACTTACTATGCAGTATACACCATGTAATAAAACTCGCTATGCATTATACACCATGTAATAACACTCACTATACATTATACACCATGTAATAACACTTACTATGCATTATACAACATGTAATAACATTTACTATACATTATACAACATGTAATAACACTTACTATACATTATACACCATGTAATAACATTCACTATGCATTATACAACACATAATAACACTCGCTATGCATTATGCACCATGTAATAACACTTACTATACATTATACAATATGTAATAACACTAACTATGCATTATACACCATGTAATAACACTCACTATGCATTATACAACATGTAATAACACTCACTATGCATTATACAACATGTAATAACACTCACTATGTATTATACAACATGTAATAACACTTACTATGCATTATACACCATGTAATAACACTTACTATGCATTATACACCATGTAATAACACTCACTATGCATTATACAACATGTAATAACACTTACTATGCATTATACACCATGTAATAACACTTACTATGCATTATACACCATGTAATAACACTTACTATGCATTACACACCATGTAATAACATTTACTATGCATTATACACCATGTAATAACACTCACTATGCATTATACACCATGTAATAACACTCAATATGCATTATACACCATGTAATAACACTCACTATGCATTATACACCATGTAATAACACTCACTATGCATTATACACCATGTAATAACACTCACTATGCATTATACACCATGTAATAACAATCACACTACATTATACACCATGTAATAACACTCACTATGCATTATACAACATGTAATAACACTCACTATGCATTATACACCATGTAATAACACTCACTAGGCATTATACACCATGTAATAACACTTACTATGCATTATACACCATGTAATAACACTCACTATACATTATACAACATGTAATAACACTCACTATACATTATACACCATGTAATAACACCCAATATACATTATACAACATGTAATAACACTCACTATACATTATACACCATGTAATAACACTCACTATGCATTATACACCATGTAATAACACTCACTATACATTATACACCATGTAATAACACTCACTATACATTATACAACATGTAATAACACTCACTATGCATTATACACCATGTAATAACACTCACTATGCATTATACACCATGTAATAACACTTACTATGCATTATACACCATGTAATAACATTCACTATACATTATACAACATGTAATAACACTCACTATGCATTATACAACATGTAATAACACTTACTATGCATTATACACCATGTAATAACACTTACTATGCATTATACAACATGTAATAACACTTACTATACATTATACAACATGTAATAACACTCACTATGCATACTACAACATGTAATAACACTCACTATGCATTATACAACATGTAATAACACTCGCTATGCATTATACACCATGTAATAACACTTACTATGCATTATACACCATGTAATAACACTCATTATGCATTATACAACATGTAATAACACTCACTATGCATTATACAACATGTAATAACACTCACTATGCATTATACAACATGTAATAACACTTACTATGCATTATACACCATGTAATAGCACTTACTATGCATTACACACCATGTAATAACACTTACTATGCATTATACAACATGTAATAACATTTACTATGCATTATACAACATGTAATAAGTTAATAACACTCACTATACATTATACACAATGTAATAACACTCACTATGCATTATACACCATGTAATAACACTCACTATGCATTATACAACATGTAATAACACTCACTATGCATTATACACCATGTAATAACACTCACTATGCATTATACAACATGTAATAACACTCACTATGCATTATACACCATGTAATTACACTTACTATGCATTATACACCATGTAATAACACTTACTATGCATTACACACCATGTAATAACATTTACTATGCATTATACACCATGTAATATCACTCACTATGCATTATACACCATGTAATAACACTCACTATGCATTATACACCATGTAATAACACTCACTATGCATTATACACCATGTAATAACACTCACTATGCAGTATACAACATGTAATAAGTTAATAACACTCACTATACATTATACACAATGTAATAACACTCACTATGCATTATACACCATGTAATAACACTCACTATGCATTATACAACATGTAATAACACTCACTATGCATTATACACCATGTAATAACACTCACTATGCATTATACAACATGTAATAACACTCACTATGCATTATACACCATGTAATAACACTTACTATGCATTATACACCATGTAATAACACTTACTATGCATTACACACCATGTAATAACATTTACTATGCATTATACACCATGTAATAACACTCACTATGCATTATACACCATGTAATAACACTCACTATGCATTATACACCATGTAATAACACTCACTATGCATTATACACCATGTAGTAACACTCACTATGCATTATACACCATGTAATAACACTCACTATGCATTATACACCATGTAATAACACTCACTATGCAGTATACAACATGTAATAACACTCACTATGCATTATGCAACATGTAATAACACTCACTATGCATTATACACCATGTAATAACACTCATTATGCATTATACACCATGTAATAACACTCACTATGCATTATACACCATGTAATAACACTCACTATGCATTATACAACATGTAATAACACTCACTATGCATTATACACCATGTAATAACACTCACTATGCATTATACAACATGTAATAACACTCACTATGCATTATACACCATGTAATAACACTTACTATGCATTATACACCATGTAATAACACTTACTATGCATTACACACACCATGTAATAACACTTACTATGCATTATACACCATGTAATAACACTCACTATGCATTATACACCATGTAATAACACTCACTATGCATTATACACCATGTAATAACACTCACTATGCATTATACACCATGTAATAACACTCACTATGCATTATACACCATGTAATAACACTCACTATGCATTATACACCATGTAATTACACTCACTATGCATTATACACCATGTAATAACACTCACTATGCATTATACACTATGTAATAACACTCACTATGCATTATACACCATGTAATAACACTCACTATGCATTATACAACATGTAATAACACTCACTATGCATTATACACCATGTAATAACACTCACTATACATTATACACCATGTAATAACAATCACACTACATTATACACCATGTAATAACACTCACTATGCATTATACAACATGTAATAACACTCACTATGCATTATACACCATGTAATAACACTCACTATGCATTATACACCATGTAATAACACTCACTATGCATTATACACCATGTAATAACACTCACTATACATTTTACACCATGTAATAACACTCACTATACATTATACACCATGTAATAACACTCACTATGCATTATACACCATGTAATAACACTCACTATACATTTTACACCATGTAATAACACTCACTATGCATTATACACCATGCAATAACATTCACTATACATTATACACCATGTAATAACACTCACTATGCATTATACAATATGTAATAACACTCACTATGCATTATACACAATGTAATAACACTTACTATACATTATACACCATGTAATAACACTTACTATGCATTATACACCATGTAATAACACTCACTATGCATTATACACCATGTAATAACACTCACTATACATTTTACACCATGTAATAACACTCACTATGCATTATACACCATGTAATAACACTCACTATGCATTATACAACATGTAATAACACTCACTATGCATTATACACCATGTAATAACACTCACTATGCATTATACAACATGTAATAACACTCACTATGCATTATACACCATGTAATAACACTTACTATGCATTATACACCATGTAATAACACTTACTATGCATTACACACACCATGTAATAACACTTACTATGCATTATACACCATGTAATAACACTCACTATGCATTATACACCATGTAATAACACTCACTATGCATTATACACCATGTAATAACACTCACTATGCATTATACACCATGCAATAACATTCACTATACATTATACACCATGCAATAACACTCACTATACATTATACACCATGTAATAACACTTACTATGCATTATACAACATGTAATAACACTCACTATACATTATACAACAGGTAATAACACTTACTATGCATTATACACCATGTAATAACACTCACTATGCATTATACACCATGTAATAACACTCACTATGCATTATACACCATGTAATAACACTTACTATGCATTATACACCATGTAATAACACTCACTATGCATTATACAACATGTAATAACACTCACTATGCATTATACACCATGTAATAACACTCACTATGCATTACACAACATGTAATAACTTTTATGCAGGATATGTTATTTGTTTCTGCAGCTGAATCCTTTGGTAATTATTACAGATTTGTTTTATATTCTGCACTTGATCAGTAACGCTGTTTCTATCTACAATATGACATGTACCGTACAACATGTAGATAGGGAGTTTCTATATACAATATGACATGTACCGTACAACATGTAGATAGGGAGTTTCTATATACAATATGACATGTACCGTACAACATGTAGATAGGGAGTTTCTATATACAATATGACATGTATCTACCATACAACATGTAGATAGGAAGTTTCTATATACAATATGACATGTACCGTACAACATGTAGATAGGGAGTTTCTATATACAATATGACATGTACCGTACAACATGTAGATAGGAAGTTTCTATATACAATATGACATGTACCATACAACATGTAGATAGGAAGTTTCTATATACAATATGACATGTACCATACAACATGTAGATAGGAAGTTTCTATATACAATATGACATGTACCATACAACATGTAGATAGGAAGTTTCTATATAC